>JAJIBD010023991.1:0-103448 GCA_021461705.1 Cryptotis parvus
AAAAACCATATGATCCTATCAATAGACCCAGAGAAAGCATTTGACAAGATCCAGCACCCATTCATGATTAAAACCCTCCAGAAAATGGGAATTGAAGGGACTTTCCTCAGAGATAGTTACAGCCATCTACCAAAAAGCCCACAGCAAGCATCATTCTAAATGGGGGAAAAGTTGAAAGCCTTCCCCTGAGATCAGGGACAAGACAAGGTTGCCCACTCTCACCTCTTTTTATTCAATATAGTACTGGAAGTACTTGCCATAGCAATCAGAGAAAGAAAAAGGACATCAAGGGCATCCAGATAGGCAAGGGAAGAAGTCAAGCTATCATTATTTGCAGATGACATGATATTATACCTAGAAGAACCCTAAACTCTCTACCAAAAAACTCCTAGAAACAATAGACGCATATAGTAGAGTGGCAGGATACAAAATCAACACCCAAAAGTCGGTGGCTTTCCTATATACAAATAACGAAAGAGAAGAAAGGGATATTAAGGAAACAATTCCATTCACAATTGTGCCACAGAAAATCAAATACCTAGGAATCAACTTACCCAAGTGTGTAAAGGACCTGTACAAAGAAAACTACAAGACACTGCTCCAAGAGATAAAAAGAGGACACAAGGAAATGGAAACATATTCCCTGCTCATGGATGGGGAGGAATCAACATTGTCAAAATGGTAATACTCCCTAGAGCTCTGTACAGATTCAATGCAGTCCCTATGAGGATACCGATGACATTCTTCAAAGAAATTGACCAAACGCTCCTGAAATTGTATGTATGGAACAATAAACCCCCAAGGATAGCTAAAGCAATCCTCGGGAAAAAGAAGATGGGAGGCATCACCTTTCCCAACTTCAAACTGTACTACAAGGCAGTAGTAATTAAAACAGCATGGTATTGGAATAAAAACAGACCTGTGGACCTATGGAATAGAATTGAGTATCCTGACACCCAACCTCAAACACATGATCATTTAATCTTTGATAAAGGTGCAACGAGTCTAAAATGGAGTAAGGAAAGCCTCTTCAACAAGTGGTGTTGGGGAAAACTGGGCAGCGACATGTAAAAAAATGAATTTGGACCTGTGTCTAACACCATGCACAAAAATCAGATCAAAATGGATTAAAGATCTCAATATCAGACTTGAATCCATAAAAGTACATTGAAGAAAATATAGGAAAAACCCTCCACGACATTGAAGCTAAAGGCATCTTCAAAGGTGAAACATCACTAACAAAGCAACTAGAAGAAAAGATAAACATATGGGACTACATGAAACTAAAAAGCTTCTGCACCTCAAAAGAAACAGTGACTAAGATACAAAAGCAGTCCACAGAATGGGAAAGAATATTCACCCAATACCCATCTGATAAAGGGGTTAATATCCAGGATATATCAGGCACTGGTAGAACTTTACAAGAAGAAAACAAACAACCCCATCAAAAAATGGGGAGAAGAAATGAACAGAAACTTCAGCAAGGAAGAAATTCGAATGGCCAAAAAACATATGAAAAAAATGCTCATCATCACTAATCATCAGAGAGATGCAAATCAAAACAACAATGAGATACCACTTTACACCACAGAGACTGGCACATATTCAAAGAGCAAGAACAACAAGTGCTGGCGTGGATGTGGGGGGAAAGAGGGGACACTCATCCATTGTTGGTGGGAATGCCGGCTGGTACAGCCTTTCTGGAAAACAATATGGACATTCCTCCAAAGACTAGAAATTGAACTCCCATTTGACCCAGCCATACCACTCCTGGGAATCTACTCTGGGAAACCAAAAATACGCAGCGGAAACACCATCCCTACTTTTTATGTTCATAGCAGCATTATTCACAATAGCCAGAATCTGGGAAGCAACCAGAGTGCCCGAAAATCGATGACTGGATAAAGAAGCTTTGGTACATCTACACAATGGAATACTATGCAGCTGTTAGGAAAAATGAAGTTATAAAATTTGCCTATAAATGGATGGACATGGAGAAGATTATGTTGAGCGAAATTAGCCAGAAGGGAGAGAGACAGATACAGAATGACTGCATTTATTTGCATAGCATAAATATATATGTACATATTATGATACCAATATCCAAGGTCAAGTGAAACATATATCAGGAGGTCTTGTCAAAGGTGGAAATTATCACAAACGTGTGGGAGTCAGAGGCTAGGTAAGACAGAAAAATGGAACAGTGTGCTAACAATTGTCGAGGGTACTAATGCCAACCTAGAACTGAGCATTAAATAGAGGCAAAAAGATACACATGACAACCCTTTAATGTATGTTCTGTAATCCATAGTCTGGAAGGGAAGGAAAAGAGAAAGAGAGAGAAAGGGAAAGAAATAAAGAACCTGCCATGGAGGAGGGGGCTGGGGAGGGGGAGGGAACCGGGGACGTTGGTGGTGGGAGATGGGCACTGGTGGCGGGATGGGTGCTGGAACACTGTATGACCAAAACCCAAATATGAACTTTTTAATTGTATATCTTTGTAATTGTAAAAATAAAAAAATAAAAAATTTAAAAAAAAATGTATAAAAAAAAATAAAAATTCCATTAAAAAAGAGTATATGAGAGCAGAGTTGAGTAAATTTTAGACCAAAATACAAGCATAAATGACAGATAATAAAGATGAGTGGAACTGCCAAGCACAGGAATTGCCTCCAATGCAGAGTAGCAGCTACTGAAGAAAGAATTAGTGATCTCGAAGATGAGGTCCATAGATTCTGTAGAACACCAGAAGATGGAGAAAGACTCACAATCAAATTAACAGACTACCAGAGAAAATCAGGATGTAGCCAAAAGGACAACATACACATCATTGGGGTCTCAGAAGGGCAAGAAGAAAACCCTAATGAAGAAGAGAGAAACTGTCTTAGCCATCATCGCTGAGAAGTTCCCTGAACTGAAAAAAGCATGCTCCCTGATACAGGAGGCCCATAGGATACAAGGCTAAAAGAAACCCCAATAAGAATACTCCAAGCACATCATTAGTGTAGAATACTGAAAGCAGCAAGATCAAAGAAGGGAAATCACACAAAAAGGAGTATCCCTGAGATTTACAGCAGACTTCCCAGATGAAACACTCCAAGCCTGAAAACAATGGTGGGACACTGTGAAAAAGACTCAATGAACTGCAGGCTTCACCAAGAATTCTTTACTCCAGCAAGACTTACTTTCAGATGTGAAAGAAAGACAACTCAGGAAATTTCATGGACTCAAAACCAACTTTTTAAAGAAGGATTGAAGAGCCTATTGTAAAATAAGACAACCAAAAACCACAATAAGTTTAAACAGAAAGATGGCTACAAAAATCCAATGAAAATAAATCTCTCAACATCAAAGGTCTAAATGCCACCAATTAAGAGACATAGGATCGCAAAATGGATTAAAAAACTGAATCCAACGTTCTGCTGCCTACAAGAAACACATCTGAATAATCAGAGCAAACACAGACTCAAAGTCAAAGGCTAGAAGACCATTCTCCATGCAAACAACTCTCTCCAGAAAGGCGGATGTGGCCATACTCGTGTCTGACAATATAGACTTCAGGCTGAAAAGGTTAAAAAAGGACTATGAAGGCCATTCTTAATAATTAAGGGGTATATATACCAGGAAGAAATCGCACTACTAAACATATATTCACCAAATGAGGGGCCTAAAATACATAAACGACAATTAATAGACCTCAAAGAAGACATTAACTAGTAGCACAATAATAGTCGGAGACTTCAACACTGCCTTATCTACTATGGATAGATCGACGAGACTGAAACTCACCAAGGGAAATACTGGACCTGAGGAGAGAAATAGAAGAGAGATGGTTGATATATACAGGGCTTTTCATCCCAATTAAGCTGAACACACATTTTTTCAGTGCACATGGAATATTCTCCAAGATAGACCATATACTGAGCCAAAGTATGACCTCAACAAAATAAAGAAATTGTGTGGACTATCTTTTCAGATCAAAACGCACTGAAAATAGTGAGTTAACCACACACAGAAGCAGGGAGTCAAACCAAACAAAACCAACACCTGGAAACTAAACAGCTCACTGCTGAACAACAAATGGTTCATAGAAGAAATCAAACAGGAAATCCAAAGATTCCTAGAAACAAATGACAATGAAGATACCAATTATCAGAACTTGTGGGACACAGCAAAAGCTGTGTTCAGAGGAAAGTTCATAGCTATGCAAGCATTCATAAGGAAAGAAGAAAGTGCCCACATAAATAACCTAACCTCACAGCTGAAAATATTAGAAAAAAGACCAACAAAAGAAGCCCAACCCAGGCAGAAGGAAGGAAATAATAAAACTTATGGAGGAAATCAACGAGCTGGAAACCAAACAAACAATCCAAAAGATTAATGAAACCAAGAGCTGGTTCTTTTGAAAAATTAAACAAGATCGACAAGCCACTGGCAAGACTTTTAAGGACAGGGAAAGAGAGAACCCAAATAAACAGAATCAGAAATGAAAATGGTGACATCACAACAGAAAAGACAGAAATCCAAAATATCATTAAAGATTACTTTGAGAACCTGTATGCCACCAAACATGAGAATCTAGAAGAAATGGATAAATTCCTGAAGTCCTATAACCTCCCACGATTGAAACAAGAAGACCTCCAATACCTGAGTAAGCCTATCGCCATTGAGTATTGAAACAGTAATTAAAAGTCTGCCCAAACACAAGAGCCCAGATCCAGAGTGGTTCACTAGCTAATTAAATCAAACCTTTAAGGAGCACCTACCACCTGTCCTGTTCAAGCTATTCCAGGAAATAGAAGAAACAGAAACACTCCCAAACAGCTTCTACGAGGCACACATCACCCTGATACCCAAAGCAGGGAGACACAACACAAAGAAGGAAAATTACAGAACAATATCCCTCATGAACACAGATGCTAAGATCTTTCAACAAAATACTAGCAAACAGAATCCAAAGACTCATCAAAAAGATCATACATCATGACCAAGTAGGATTCATCCCGGGAATGCAAGGATGGTTCAACATTCACAAATCAATCAACATAATACATCATATCAATAAGAGAAAAAATAAAAACCATATGATCCTATCAATAGATGCAGAAAAAGCATTTGACAAGATCCAGGACCAATTCATGATTAAAACCCTCCAGAAAATGGGAGTTGAAGAAAGCTTCCTCAAGATATTCAAAGCCATCTACCAAAAGCCCACAGCGAGTATCATTCTCAATGGGGAAAAATTGAAAGCCTTCCCCTTAAGATCAGAACACGACAAGGTTTTGCCCTCTTTCACCTCTTTTATTCAATATAGTACTGAAAATACTCACCATAGCAATCAGAGAAGAAAAAGGACGTTAAGGGCATCCAGATAGGCAAGAAAGAAATCAAGCTATCATTATTTGCAGATGACATGATATTATACTTAGGGAGCCCCTAAACTCTAGACCCAAAAACTCTTAGAAACAATGGATATGTATAGTAGAGTGGCAGGGTACAAAATCAATACCCAAAAGTCGGTGGCTTTCCTATATACAAATAATGAAAGAGAAGAAAGGGATATTAAAAAATTGATTCCATTCAGAATTGTATACTGTATCACTGTCTTCCCATTGTTCATCGATTTGCTCTAGTGGGCACCAGTAACATCTCCATTAGTCCTGTCACAAGCAAAGTGTAACCCAAGGGCATCTGCTTGCTCCAGGGACAGGAAGAGTCCAAAACCATTCTTCAGATTATGGAACTGAGGTCCATAATTGTTACTAGATTTTGGCATAACAAATATATAAAACACGGGTAGCTTGCCAGGCTCTGCCGTGTAGGTAGTATAGTCTCAGTAGAAGGCTCTCATCTCAAGCATTTACTGATGAAATTTAAAAGGAAAAAGACTCAGGTTTTCTCCTTTATGGAGCTCTGAGGAACTATGGAGTCTGGATGTTGAGAATGACTGACTGCATGATATGTGGTTTGCTCTGACTTCTTGCTAGGCTTACTGGTATCAATTAGAACCTGTCTAGAACTGTATACAATTCAGAATTGTACCACAGAAAATGAAATACCTAGGAATCAGCTTAACCAAGTGCGTAAAGGACCTATACAAAGAGACACTGCTTCAAGAA
Source organism: Cryptotis parvus (assembly GCA_021461705.1). Taxonomy (NCBI): domain Eukaryota; kingdom Metazoa; phylum Chordata; class Mammalia; order Eulipotyphla; family Soricidae; genus Cryptotis; species Cryptotis parvus. The sequence continues at coordinate 6,120 of JAJIBD010023991.1, forward strand.
ATAAAAAGAGGGCACGAGGAAATGGAAACACATTCCCTGCTCATGGATTGGGAGAATTAACATTGTCAAGATGGTGATAATCCCTAGATCTTTGTACAGATTCAATGTGGTTCCTATAAGGATACCCATGACATTCTTTAAAGAAATTGAACAAACACTACTCAAATTTGTATGGAATAATAAAACCCCCCCGGATAGCTAAAGCAATCCTTGGGAAAAAGAAGATGAAAGGCATCACCTTTCCCAACCTCAAACTGTACTACAAAGCAGTAGTAATAGAAACAGTGTGGTACTGGAATAAAAACAGACTGTGGATCTATGGAATATAGTTGAGTATCCTGACACCCACCCTCAAAGACATGATCAGTTAATCTTTGATAAATGTGCAAAGAGTCCAAAATGGAGTAAGGAAAGCTTCTTCAACAAGTGGTGCTAGGAAAACTGGACAGCTACATATAAAAAAGTGAACTTGGATCTGTGTCTAACACCTTGCACAAAAAATCAGATCAAATGGATTAAAGATCTCAATATCAGACCTGAATCCATAAAGTACATTGAAGAAAATATAGGAAAAACCCTCCAAGATATTGAAGCTAAATACATCTTCAAAGGTGAAACACCATTAACAAAGCAACTAGAAGAAAAGATAAACATATAGGAGTACATGAAACTAAAGAGCTTCTGCACCTCAAAATAAACAGTGACTAAGATACAAAGGAAGTCCACAGAATGGGAAAAATATTTACCAAATACCCATCTGATAAGGGATTAATATCCAGGATATATCAGGCACTGGCACAGCTATGTAAGAAGAAAACAGCCAAACCCCATAAAAATGGGGAGAAGAGATGAACAGAAACTTTGACAAGGAAGAAATTCGAACGGCCAAAAGGCATATGAAAAAGTGATCTTCATCTTTAATCATCAGGGAGATGCAAATCAAAACAACAATGAGGTACCATCTCACACCATAGAGACTGGGCACATCCAAAACAGCAAGAACAAATGGTGCTGGTGTGGATGTGGGGAAAACGGACTCTCATCCACTGTTGGTGGGAGTGCCGACAGGTCCAGCCCTTTTGGGAAAACAATATGGACATTCCTCCCGAAAATTAGATATTGAGCTCCCATTTGATCCAGCAATAGCACTCCTGGGAATGTACTGAGAGACTGAAAACACATAGCAGAAACACTATATTTATTTATTCATCTCTGCACTATTCACTATAGCTAGAATCTGGAAACAACCTAAATGCCTGGAGAACAGAGGACTGGCTAAAGAAACTGTGGTGCATCTACACTATGGAATACTATGCAGCTGTCAGAAAAGATGAAATTAATGAAATTCTACTTGCAAATGGATGGACATGGTGACTATCATGCTGAGTGAAATTAGTCAGAAGGAAAAGGACAGACATAGAATGACTGCATTCATTAATAGGATATAAATAGATACCAGTGTTTTACTAAGTGTGGGAAATGGTAATGACAGATTAAAACTCACCATTGAATATACACAAAGAGACTTAAGTGATAAACTCTAAATATCTGCAGGGCCAGCCACAATGTGTAAAACAAGATGGAGAGATGCAGAGACAGAGAGAGAGAGAAAGATAAGAAATGGGGCTACCTGCTATTGAGGCAGCGTGGGGTGGGCGAGAGGATGGGGGGGTACATTGGTGATGGAAATGGGGCACTGGTGGAGGGATGGGTGCTGGAATACTGTATTACCAAGAACCAATTATTGTATGTCTCACATTTTCCTTGCAGCAACTTATTATTCCATACAAATATGAACAGTCCTATAAAACTAGATACTGAGCTCCCATTTGACCCAGCAATACCACTCCTGGGAATATATCCTGATACCCAAAATATACAGCAAAAATACTACCTGCACTTCTATATTCATCGCAGCTCTATTCACAAAATCCAGATTGTGGAAACAACCTGAATGCCTAGAACAGAAAATGGCTAAAGAAATTATGGTACATCTATGCAGCTGTCAGGAAAAGTGTCATGAAATTTACTTGCAAATGGACTGACAACAGGCCAGACGAACCCCCTACTCCATGGGAGCCAAATTTTCCACATACGGACTTCCCTCTCGTCACAACTCCACCCAGCAGACCAGACTATCACAGCCCAGCTCATGCAGCCGCTTTGGCCATGTGGTTTATCAACAAATGCTTTATTTAGAGGTGACTTCAAGAGTATGCCACCCGCACCGGCAAGCCTGGCAAGCTGCTCTTGTCGTATTTGATATGCCAAATACCAGTAACATTTATATTAGGTCATTCCCATGACCAAATATAATGGTTTGAGGCTCTTTTATGTTCCTGGAGCAAGCAGATGCCTTTGGGTTCTACTAGCATGAGACAGGACATATGGAAATATTACTAGTGCCGCTCTAGTAAATAGATGATGAACGGGAAGATAGTGCTAGTGATAATGAAGTATAAGACAGGCTGTGGGAGGTGGGTACACTGGTGGAATTTGGAGACACTGGTGGTGAAAAAAATCTTGATTATTGGATGATCTTGTTTGTGAGAGGGAAAGATCTTTCTGTTTTTAATGAAGTTAGAAAATTTTATTTTTTAATCAATGCAAAGTGTTGGGGAGTCGCTGGGGTCCCTGACAGTTTCAGGACAGAAGTTCTCTCTACCAAACTCTAGAGTCCCACACACTTCCAAAAAGCTTTTAATAGTACAAAAGTTCTACCACTGCAATCCGATTTAATGAAAGAACTCTATCTCTGGTCAGAACTTAGACCATATATGAGAGAGCCCAATTCTCCCACCAAAGAGGGATCTCATGAGAGAGGAGTCCTACCCAAAAATAGGGGAAGGGGAGAGTTCCTCAAGTCAGTCCCCTTATATACACCAAAGTAATCGTAACTGTTCTTTCCTGTCAACAAAGAACCCTAACAAACTTGTAGAAGGGTGGTGCCACACCCTATTATAAGTATAAACAAAGAGCTGCCAAGGACTAATCCCTTCTTCTGAGATTATCTCTTATGTAAAATACTAGAGAGAGAGGGGGGCTGGTATAAAGTAATACATCTTAATTTCATGGGCTTCATGTAATCAAGATGGTACCCAAAGATACTTCTTATATATTATCTGCACCAGGGTGATTCTGAGTATCTTGTTCTCCATATATTGAAAGGGTCACACTCACCTGCTTGAGGGCAAACTAGTATCATCCTTCCTATAGTCTCAACGTAGCCAGTGTGTCAGTCTCCTGGTAATTCTAACTGTCCCAAGCTGGGTGCAGTGAATATAAAGAGGAGCTGTGCCCAACATAGAAGTCTTATTAGACTTCTATGTTATCTATAACTATAATAAGTCAGAAGTTATTCAGAATCAAGGCGACTTCTATATCTCAACGTAGTCAGTGTGTTAGTCTCCTGGTAAATTCTAACTATCCCACGCTGGGCACAGTGAATATAAAGAGGAGCTGTGCCCAACATAGAAGTCTTATTAGACTTCTATGTTATCTATATCTATAATAAGTCAGAAGTTATTCAGAGTCAAGGCGACTTCTATAACTGCCACACCCTCTCTCAGTGTTTACATAGAAGAGAGATCACATTAGAATGAACCTTGGCTTAAGAACATGTAAATCGATTAAACTGTTAGCAATGCTCCCAAGCTAGCTAAGCCTGTCATCCAAAAGCAAAGTTTTATTAGGTATTTTGCTAAAGGCTAGTGAATTTCCTCTACATCTAAGTATTTCTGTCTTAATTGGTGTTGGGCTTTGGGCCTGAGCAATATTCCAGTGTCTATGGCTTTTGCTTTGCATACAGCCGACCCAGGTTTGATCCCCAGGATCCCAAATGGTCCTATGAGCACTCCCAGGAGTAATTCCTGAGTTCAAAGCCAGGAGTAGCCCCTGAGTACTGCCAAGTGTGACCCAAAAATCAAAAAAAAAAAAAGAAAAGAAATATTGGGCTCTAAGCAGCTAACTTTAGGGTCTGGCACTTTCTTGACTAAGGCCCTAAGTGCAGTGCAGGACCCAGAAGTGGGCCTTGTTCTCAGGGCAATAGAACTTCTAGATGCCCAAAATGCTAACACCTACATGAAAAACATCTACATTTATCCAACATAACTGGAGAATGGCAGGCAAATTGTACACATCCAAGGTGAGGCAGGATATACCTGGTCTTTTGACCAAAGGAATATGTAAATCAGTGATGGTTACCTGTTGCAATAGCTAAGGACCTTGCAAATGCTATGTGACTTGTGCTTATATGCCCTCGACCACCAAATTGCAAAGGCTTAAACTGTGCTCAGTAAATGGAACCTGCTCCCCCAAGCCCCTTGCTATGAGGTCTCTCTTTCTGCAGCAGCAGCAAGGCAGAAGCTTTTTCCCCAGTCCTTCCCTCTTATAGGGTTGAAGTCTGACAAGATCCAGGAGGTCTCCCTCATTTTTTCCGGGGACTGATGGTCAGGGTCCTCTACAGGAAGTTGTATTCATCATAGTATATTTTATTATCATGTTTATGTCCCAGACCTTTTGAAAACAAGTATGATAAAGAAGCATCTATAAGTATTAATATTTATACAATATAGATATAAACAATTAGATACAAATAAGTAATATCTAAATACTTATATATATTTAAATACTTATAGAAGTATCTATAAGTATTCAAAAGTCCTCTACTTATTTTTAAAATCCATTTTTAGTTTTATACAGACAGCAATTTTGAACTAAATCGCATCAATAGTCTTGATGAAATGATGAGTCTTTGGCTTTTTATTTTATTTTGTGACATACCCAACATTTTCCTGAGGATCAGATATGGCACTAGGGGATCAAACTTAGAACTTTAGGGTTCTATATTATTCCTTAGCATAGTATTAGACTCAAAGTAAACAACTATACAAGATTTAATTGAAGAACTGCAGAATTTTCTACTCATTATTTAAATTCCAACTTGAGACTCAGACACCATTTGATATCCTCATTATTTTTTAAATTATCCCTTGAGAAAGGCAATTATCTGATGTATTGTTAAGTTCTTTTGTAAATTAATATTTGCAGCAGTTGAAAATAACTTGCCTGCTGAAATTATCTGAGAATAAATGAGTATTTTTGAAGGGCTATTGCCTTTCACCTGCAAGTGCGTGTTGTTGCTTCCTTAATTGTACTATAACTTGATAAACTACCATTGTTAAGCATGAATTTCTTTAACTGAGATAGACCTTTCTTTAGTATATTTAGAGCCTAGAAGAACAGAGCTCAGGTGATTTGTTATTTATTCCCATTAGAGAACATGAACTGAGCTTCATTTCTCTTAAAGATGAAATCATCATCTCCATCTGTCCAGGAGAACAAGTACCTAAAAGAAGAAACAAATTTGGAGCAACAAATGTTAGATGTTTCATTAAATTCATTTCCTGGGGTAGTAGTTCTTAAAATATGATTTCAAACCTCTAGGTTCTCTGAGATTTTTTTTCATAGAACTGCAGGGTCAAGACTCTTTCAAAATAATCCTAAAATACTATTTATCTTTTTACTTTCATTCTCTCATGAGTGTAGAATTTAGTTTTCCAGAGGCTATACAATGTAAGATTTTACAGTAGATCAAACATAGAAGCATTTATTACTACATCATCCTTATTTTTCTTTTACTTATGTATTTAAAACATTCAAAATGTAAAGTAATATTATTTTTTATATTGTTCTTGAATTTCCTTTAAAATGTTTTAGCATTTGAATCAATGAATTGTAGCCATTTCAGATAAAATTATAAATTTATGCTCTTCTATTTCTAAATAGGTAATTTTGCCAATTGATTACCATGAATGTAGAGAAGCTTTGCTTCTTCAAAATATTTACATTTAAGAATAGGTATTTAGAGCTATATGTATAAATACATATATCACTGTATCACTGTCTTCCCGTTCATCATCGATTTGCTCGAGCGGGCCCCAGTAACATCTCCATATGTCCTGTCTCATGCTAGTAGAGCCCAAGGCATCTGCTTGCTCCAGGAACATAAAGAGCCTCAATCCATTCCGGAATGAGGTCTATAATTGTTACTGGTATTTGGTATTATATATACTTGATATATATAAATACATATATATATATATATATATATATATATATATATATATAATATAGGACATGCACACGAAGCAGAAGGATAAACTTCTTCAGGGAAATATATATATATATATATATATATATACCCTTAAGACACAATCATAACTCTATTTCACATAGAAATAAGTACCAAAATATCACTGGAGGACATCTGATCAATGTATATAGTTGAAAGTGGATAACTAAATGCCTCTTGCTTTAACAAAATGGTCAGAGGAAGATTGGATCTCCTCTGCTACCTGAAAAATATAGAGAACTCCAAAGGCATGGCTGAGAACAGAGCATACCAAACTGGGGAGAGTTTAGGACTTTGTGCATTTCAGTTCTCTTGGACCCTTGTGAATAACACTGCAAAAAATCCAGGACACCTGCAGTTGCGTAAGTAGATGTTGTTTGAATCCCATCATTTTTGGCAGACTCTGCATGGGAGGCAGAGCTCCCTCTGTTCATGTATTCAGTTAGGTTATCACAAGTACCCAAACAACTGGCAACAAAATCTGCTCTGCTGGGTCCTTTCACAAGAGCGTATCTTAACTAGGTTGTGATTAAAGACTGGAAATGCATATAAGGAAATATCCATGGCACCATAAAAGCTAGTTCTTGGAAAGAGCATCTATAAGGTTTCCAAGCAAGATGATGTGACTACAAAAGTCACATCAATTTTAGGTGTGTACTGTGACTGACAACAGTAGGGAGTGGGAACTACCTCAGGCCTTCAGAGTTGGGACTGCAGAGTTAAACCTCACCTCAATTTCTAAAAATATGCCCTGTAGCTCAGTCCAGCATTTGGCAGAACAGAAAGGAAACTATTTATTGAAAATTCAGGTTTTTTTCAACACTGGAGCAAACTACCAAAGAATCAGTCTCATTTAGAATTTAAGAAGCACTCGGGGCTAGAGTGATAGTCTAGTGGGCAGGGTGTTTGCCTTGCATGTGGCCGACATGAGTTTGATCCCATGTGGTCCCCCAAGCACAGCCAGGAGTAATTCCTGAGCAAAGAGCCAGGAGTAACCCCTGAGCACTGCTGAGTGTGACCCAAAAAAAGAAAAAAAATAAGAAGCACAGTCTGAATCAATGAAAATTTGGTCATGATAGGAGAGATACTGAGATATTTTACACTCAGGGAGATCCTCCCTAACTAGAGCAGGTATTTAAGGGAATCCCTAATATATTTATTCCTTGCATATGCACGAACCTAAGGTTATAAAAAACAAATAAAATAGGGTCTTTAAATAGAAAATTGGTGTGGGGGAGCATGTGGGGCCAGAGATATAGTACAATGGGTAAAGTACTTTCTTGCATGTAAATATAAAATCTTAGTTCAATTCCTGATACCTCATAATATGATCTTCAGAAACCTGTCTGGAGTAATCCTTGATTACAACACCTGGAATCGCTGCAGAGCACTTCTGGGGAGAGTACAATCCAACCTATCCCCCTCAAAAAGATAAAAATAAAGCATATGTCTTTAAATGCTAAGTTGAAACAAAAAACAAAAAACACAGAAGGCTTAGCTAGCAACAAACAGTTTAGCAAATTCTTAGACTTGTACTTAACAACCCTGTGATCAGTCATAACAAATTTCACATTAAATGATATAATTTTTAAACTTATTGATTTTAGTATTGGAGATTTTTTATCTAATCAAATTCAACTCTAGAGTTCTATCAACAGTTGTTTTTTGTCTACATTAAAATGAAAAAACGTAAAACTTTAAGTCCAACAGTAGAATTAATAAGTCTTCAAAAATTGGTCCTAGTGACATAGACATTGGGGGTCTAACAACAAATTTACAAATACTATTATAATGTTGAAGAAATAAACATATCTAAAATGACTGTCTAAAGGATTATCCAGATTTAATATAATTTCTATCAATATTTTAATAGTGCCTTCAAGACATAGTATAATAAAAGAAATAGTATAAACGGTAGTAAAATTATTATAGAACCAGAAATGTCTAAGAGTAACCTTAGTAGTACTGAGAAAACTATGGCTGGCATCATGTTTCTCTACACTATAGTCTAGAGCTATTGCAATCAAAACAATGATTACTGGAATAAAAGTAGTTATGGGACCGGAGAGATAGCACAGAGGGTAGAGCGCTTGCCTTGCAAGCAGCCCACCAGGTTCGATCCCCGACATCCCATATGGTCCCCTGAGCACTACCAGGAGTAAATCCTGAGTGCAGAGCTAGGAGTAACCCCCTGAACATTGCTGGATGTGACCCCCCCAAAAAAAGGGAAAAGTAGCTATGGAGACCAGTGGAATGATATAGAGTTACAGATATGAAACAGTAAATAAAAGAGAGCTAACTCACCACAAATGAAAAAAGGAAAGCCTCTCAAATACTGCTGCTTAAGACATAGTAAGGGCTGGAGCAATAGTAGGTGCTTGTCTTGCATGTGATTGATGCCAGTTTGTTCCCTGGCACTCCAGAATGTCACTCATACTCCACCAAGAGTGGTCTCTGAAAGCTAGCCCAGAGCAAGCACCGAACCATGTGGGTTGTGGCTCGTTACCCCAAAAACACAGAAAAACAAACTGAATAGTTATATGAGAGTCTAAAGAATTAGGCAACACTTGATACTATATACAAAATGCAGCTCAAAGGATTAAGGACTTGTATATAAGGCCTAAAGTCATACTATAAAAAGAAGAAAATTTAGAAGATAGTACTTTTGGACTTATTAAAATTATATTTGGAAAATCAACTACAGTGCTGAGGGAGGACAAAAACAAATATACAAATGTGGCTGTATCAAATTAAAAAAACTGCCGCAAAACAAAGGAAATCTGATAATGGGATAAATACATTTGAATTTCATATAATAACAATGATTTAATAGGCAAGCGTACAAAAAACTCATACATATCAACAACAAAAAACAGTCCACTCAAAAACTGGTTGAGGGCTGGAGAGAAAGCTCAAAGCGCTGAGCACAAGCTGTGCCTGCAGGAGGCCTGTGCTAGATCCTTGGATCTGTTCTCTGAGCACTGCCAGGTGATGACATTAAGTCTGCATTATTATTTTTGTTTTGCCAAACAAAACAAAAAAAAATGCAGACTTAACATCATAATGATAAGCATAATGATAAGCAGGCTTATCATAGATCTCCAAAATATGACAAATATGAATGATGTTCACCTATTATTAACATTATTATTAGATTTATTATTAGTGACATGATTAAAAATCATATTTCATAGAGTTGAGAATGACATTAAAAGAAAAGAAGTGGTAAGGAGAGTGTATAGAAAGAGAACAACGGGGCTGGAGCAATAGCACAGCAAGGAGGTTTTGCCGTGCAACCAGCAGACCTGTATTCGATCTGCGGCATTCCATATGGTCCCTGGTGCATTGCCAGGAATATTCATGAGTTCAGAGCAAGGAGTAACCCCTGAGCATCGCTGGGTGTGACCCAAAAAAGCCAAAAAAAGCAAAAAAAGGAAAAGGAACATTGACATACAGTATGTGGGCCTGTTAGTTGGTGCATTGAACATGGAAAATATTATGGAGAATCCTTAATGCCTAGTCATACTTAAAGGGTTGTATGTATTGTGAGGAATTGAACCAGGATATGTTGCCTACAATGCGATGCAATAGCCCTTGTACTGTTTCTTTAGCCCTTGATTTTCTAAAACAAATATTCTATGAGTAACAAAACATGCATCTATTCTGTATCTTTGGATTTGTAACAAGATCAATTCATTCGGTGCCAACCTATCACAAATTGAATAATTTTTTAGACTTATGATGAATTGCTGCTTTGTATCCAGAAAGGTTGCATTCTCCTTAATAGTCAAGTTAGGAAGGGCAAGAAAGAGCAGTAAATTTGAAAATAAATAGGTATGGTCATTTTGACTAAGACACACAGGAAAAAGAACTGGAAAAAAGTCATTGGAAACAAACTATTGCCTTAGCATAAACTTGACAATTAAAGCTGATATGTTTACGAAAGAAAGAAAAAAAGTAAAAAATACAGAAAGTATGGATAGAAGGAAAATATTGTAATGTGATTATTTAAGCACCTTCAAGATATCTCTTCTTAACTTCCTTTGGGACTATAGAAAATAGTTTGCATGTGCTGCAACATAAAACACAGTATAGAATTCACAAATAATTTCACTTGATGCACACTATAGAAAGTATCTGTGCATATGACATTATACAGTAGTCATAAATTCCTTTTTATATTTTTTGCTAAATATACTGAGAGGTAGTATCTCATTATGAGCTTTTTGCAAATATTTACATATATTTTAAACACATATATATTTAAAACATATATATTTAAAATAGATATATTTTAAACCATATATTATATTGTATATAATAAAATTACCCTGCATTGGATTTTGGTTGTCTCTTTTTCATCATACTAACTCCAGTATTGACTATTTTTTAGTTCAGTATTTCAGTAGGTATAACACAAAGGAAGAAAAACAGTCCTGTAGCTCTCAAAAATGTGCCATTATTTTTCACAATGGGAGACACGTGTCTTAACCATCTTGAAGAATTCCTTCCATATCACCCACAGATCCACAAACACATTAATTTATCTCACACTACAGTCTGAAGTATGTAGTTGACCCTTTGGGATTCAAGTGTATGACTTCATCTACTATGTGTGTTATGGGGAGAACAGGACCCTGAAATAACCTCTTCATGCTTCAAATACTTCTTTCACTACAAATATGCATAGGTAAAAAGAAGGGGAAAAAAAACTAAACCCAAAAGGTTTAGCTTTAATTTATTTAAAAAATAAAACATTAAGTTCTTTATGGTTCTCATCACAATTTTATTTGTAAAAGAAGTACATATTTTCTTAATGGTTAAAAATTATTTAAAACTTTTGTTTCCACATCCAGCAGTGTTCAGAGGTTGCTCCTGACTCAGAGATCACTCTTGGTAGGCTCAGGGAACATGTAGGGTACCAAGGATCAAAACTCGATTGATCATTACAAAGCAAGTGCCCTGTCCACTATTCTTTCTCTCTGGCTCTATCATGTAATTTTTAAAATATTATTTTATAAGTACAGTAAAGTAAACTATAAGGAACCAGTTTGAAGATGATTTGATTCTACTTTATTAACCATGCTTGTTCAAAATCTCACCATGTCATGAGAAAATTAATTGAACACCAAAGGAACTGACTTCAGCTTAAATGTTGCTCAACATTTTAGTTTGTTTTTAACACTAAATTGGAAGTATATAAAAAATTACTGGAATTGATTTCAGAAATTTAATAACATGATATATACCAAAAAACATTTTTCCTAAAAATGTTATGTTAGGAAGAAGCTTATTAAGAATAAAACTATTGAAAAAAAATTAAGTTTTTTCACTGTCACTGTCTTCCCGTTCATCATCGATTGGCTCGAGCGGGCACCAGTAACATCTCCATATGTCCTGTCTCATGCAAGTAGAGCCCAAGAGTACCTGCTTGCTCCAGGAACATAAAGAACCTCAAACCATTCCATCAGGCCATGGGAATGAGGTCTATAATTTTACTGGTATTTGGCATATCAAATATGACAACGGTAGCTTGCCAGGCTCTGCTGTGTGAGTAGCATACTCATCTCTAAATTCAGCCAGGCTCTGCTTGTGCGGGTAGCATACTCATCTCTAAATCCAGCATTTATTGAGTTTATTTAAGTTTTTTACATCAAATAAAAAGCTATCAATTTTAAAGGTCTATAATATTTTAGACAGAAACTAGATACTTTATTTTCTTTATTTATGGATACAAATAAACACAGATACATGGGGCAGAGCTATAACCAGCTCTCTCCTTTGTGCTCCCTGTGCTCCACTGATCATAAGGTCTCAGGGAGGAAGAGTAACTCTGGCAAAGGCCCGCCATCCCAATAGAGCCTCGGAAGAATCCAGAGGAACCTGCACACCATGTTGGCAGCCATTTTCATCATCCGGACTCTACAGCTCATCAGACCTCACCCAAGAGACAAAGCCAAACTCAAGCTCAGCTTGTCAGAGCCCCACCCTACAGAGAAACCTATTTCAAGCCAAGATATTCTTGAACCAGAGTCACATCTGGTTCAAGACAGGGAAGAGCTGTGTGTCTTCCCACACAGGGAAGAGATGATACCAGCAGCCACACAGTCCATCAGTAAATTACCAAAAGTATTCCACCCACCCCTCTCAGAGAGCCCAGCAAGCTACCGAAGAACCTCACCAGCACTGAAGAGCCTGGCAAGTTATCCATCATGTATTTGATATGCCAAAACCAGTAAAAACAATGGGTCTCATACCCCTAACTGTGAAAAACCACAAAAAACAGCAGTGCTAAGAAGGATGAGCAAGGAGAGGCTTATACAATCTCAGGGCCAAACCAGGCTGCCAAAACACAGGACTAAAATGACTGTATTTTCAGTGCACACACACACTGGCATTGGAAACATTTATTGAGAACCTGAGGGTGCAAGCGCAAAAGACAAATTATGAAATCATTGGTTTGACCAAAATGAGAAGTCGTCAATCATATCATGCCATTTTCAACACCAGAAAAAGACTGTTTCTCAAAACATGTCACCAAGAGGATACAGTGGTATTGGTGTCCTTGTCAACACAAACCTAGCCATGAGTCTTGATTCATTTGAGTGCCTAACAAACCAAATGGGATGATCACACTTAAATATCTGTAGTTCACTGCCAGCAGTTTCTCATTGTCTACGCACCAACATTTACATACAAAGAAGAAGAATTTGTTAAATTCTACATGGAACTGGAGGAGTTCTATAAAGAAGACCACACCTTCTACAAGATCATAGTCAGTGATTTGAATGCCAATGTAGGACTGATAAGATTGACCCATGGCCTAGAATGGAACAAACAGACGAGAGAATATCTGAGCTCATCATGTCGACCAAGAAAATTCATGGTAACTCATAGTTCCAGATGGTGAAATCTAAATGTCGGATGTGGGAATCTCCTGATGGGCAGTTCCACAATGAAATTGCCCACATCGTATTCAATTGAAGGTTTTGCTTGACTGATATCACTGTCATCCCAAAATTCCAAACAGGATCAGACCACCATCTCCTTTGTGCAAAAATTCTACTTTACGGAACAGGGAAAGAGTGCTACAAAGTTTAGAAGAGAACTCGCAAAATCACAGCCAACTAGGAGCTCTTTGGCACCATTGTGGCAACATGGAAAGATGCCATCATCATCGATGAAGAATACAACCGATGATTCAGCACCTCCATGATTGTGTGAAGAATGCTGAGAGAAAGACAAAAAAGGACTTCTATCTTCAAAAGCTCTCAAGCTCATTCACTAATGTGGCAAGGCATGAGCCTTAGGCAACCAAATGCTAACTTCCAAGCTTGCAAAGCAATGCAGAGAAGGGATAAAAGAAGCCCTCAGAGAGAAGAGCAGAAATACTGGACGATGCAGCAGAAACTAGGAAAAGCATTCACAACACATGCCTGTCCTTCGCCAACTATAAGACCAAGATGACTACCCTCCGAAATCCTGCTAGATCTATCACATCTTCCAGAAAGGCAATAGAGAATATTATACATGACTTCTACTCAGATCTCTTTGATAGCCATGTCCACCTTTCCAAATACCAAATTCCACATGATAGATATGTTGTTCGCCAGTTCTCCCTTCTGAAATCCAACATGCCATTTTGTTGGTAAAGAAGTCAGACCCGAACCCCTTGAAGAATCTGCCTTCAGTACCATCAATACACTGGCTCAACTCTTCACATGCTACCTGTCTGAATGCAAGGTTCCCTCCCAATGGAAAACCAGGGGAATAGTTCTACTGTTCAATAAGGATGACATCCATGACATTGGAAATTGTTGTCTGATCTGCCTGTTGTCCATCATCTACAAGCTGTTCACTGAAGTCATCCTAAAAAGGATTGGCAGAACATTAGATGAAAGAAAACCAGGAGAGCAAGCTGGATTCTGAAAAGGATTCAGCACAATCGACCATATATACCTGGTAAACAAGCTCACTGTGATTTGTAGGGAATTCAAGATGCTGCTCTGTCTCACGATCATTGATTTAAAGAAAACCTTTGATTCTGTTGAGACTGAAGTGGTCATGGAAGTCCTAGTCAAACAGGGAGTTCAAACTCAATACTTCAAGATCCTTCATATGCTGTATTATGGATTCACCACCAGGATCTCACCATTCTACAAGGAAGTGATCATTGATGTAAAAAGAGAGGTTCATCAGGGTGATACCATTTCACTGAAACTATTCAGTGCCACCCTCAAGAATGTCATGTGACAATTAGAATGGGAAGATATGGGAGTGAAGTTAGACTGTAGGCAACTACACAACCTCCTCTGTCTGGTGTTATTCTAATAACACCAAACTTTAGCAAAGCAGCACAAATGCTGGCTGACTTCGACCATGAATGTGAAAAGGTAGGGCTACAGCTGAATCTCAAAAAAACAATGTTCATGAAAAACAAACTAGTTCCAGATGCTCCATTCACTCTCAATGGAACAAATGTCTGAATGCAAAGGTCCATTAAAATAGTGGAAACAGTGATGTCTTTTAGTGCACTGCATTCCACGAAGAGCAGGAGAGTTTGGCGGGAGGGAGAGATAAAGAGGAGAGAAATGACATACAGAACCGGCTAAGCAGTTGAGGTGTGGGAGGGGGAGGGAGGTGGGGACATTGGTGATGGGAGATGGGTTTGGGTGGAGGGATGGGTGTTGGAACACTGTGGAACCAAAACTCTACATGAGCATCTTTCAATTGTATGTCTAAAAGGGTATAATAATATTGGGGGGGGATAATAAAATAAAATTAAATCAAAAAAAAAGAAAGAAAGAAAGGAAGAAGAAGAAAAAAAGAAAGGAAAGAAGGAAAGAAAGAAAGAAAGAAAAGAAAGAAAGAAAGAAAGAAAGAAAGAAAGAAAGAAAGAAAGAAAGAAAGAAAGAAAGAAAGAAGAAAGAAAGAAAGAAAGAAAGAAAAGAGAAAGAAAGAAAGAAAGAAAGAAAGAAAGAAAGAAAGAAAGAAAGAGAGAAAGAGAGAAAGAGAAAGAGAGAAAGAAAGAGAGAAAGAAAGAAAAGAAAGAAAAGAAGGAGAGAAGGAAAGAAGGAAAGAAGGAAGGAAAGAAAGAAAGAAGGAAAGAAGGAAAGAAGGAAAGAAAGAAAAGAAAGTAGGAAGGAAGGAAGGAAAGAAAGAAAGAAAGAGAAAGAGAGAAAGGAAGAAAGAAAATTATTTTAAAGATATGCTGAAACGAGCCTTGACATTAAATAGGTGTAAAAGACTAAAATAATAATAAAATAAATCTTACAGCTGATGCAATTCCTTAAAAAATCATAGAAATCAGATAGAAAGAAGAACTGGACTAATTGTTAGTGAGATTCATAAAATTAAGATAACATTGTTAGCCTAAGATAGTAAATTTGCGGACGAAAGATACAGCCACTTGTCTGTGTCTTTCCATCAAGTACATGTAAATAAATAATTTTATTTGACTATATATAAAAATGCTACTAGTTCTGACATTTTTGCTTTGATTTTGTTTTTGACCTATTCTCTCTTTGCTGAAGCAAATATCTAGTGTTCTTGGGAATTATTTTAGAACTGATATTTTAGCACTTCTTTTATTATTAATCTTGTCTATGAGGAAACTGTCTTATTTACCTGTCACTTGTACCTTACCTTTTCTGCAAGTGAATTTTCTCTTTTGGAAAATGGACAGGAAGCATATGCACAACCCTTGTTGTTAATGGCTGTTATCACTTTGATTTACTGATGACAAGTTTTCTTCTAAATACTCTACAGGGTAATGCTTATTTTTAGTATTTACTGACTGTCATGCATATCCAGATTCATAATATGGCTGATTAAATTACACCTGTACCTAAAAGATACATCTTAGTATTATTTTAGCATATATAATATTTCTCCAAACGTTATTTTTATAGTTTATCAAAGAAATATATGCTTTTTGTGTGGGTGGGTTCTGGAGCAACAGCACAGCGGGTAGGGCATTTGTCTTGCATGTGGCCCACCTGGGTTTGATCCCCAGTATATGGTTCCCTAGGCACCAACAAGAGTAATTCCTGAGTTCAGAGTTAGGAATAATCCCTGAATATTGCTGGGTCTGTTCCAAAAATCAAAAGAAAATATGGTTTCAAACAAAGTCATTTATGAAAACTAAAGAAGTACACAAATACATTCATGATTACAATAATAATCAAATTTTAGTTCAGTTGTTTGGATAAAATAGGTACTTTTAGTATAAAACAAACAAACCTTGGAATTAGAACTCAGTCATGTATTACATCCACTCCAAGTGTCAGCTACTGGATTTAACCCCTAGAAAATAAAATCTGGAATAAAACACTAATACTAAATTTACAATGACATTCATTAGCTAAAATGTTTATTATTTATGAGAAAATAAAAATAGAGTTACATGCAGTTTATTTTTATATTTCAAATTGAAAACAAACTTCTGACAAACCATAGTAAAAATCTATTTTCTGTTACTACTGCTTAGTCAAAATACTTATTCAACCCTTAAAAAAAAATCCACTATCCAGAAAAAAAATCTAAAATCTTAGGTAAGTCTCTTAAAAAGTTCAGGATGATAAATATTTATGGGATGCTCATTAGTCAAGTGTCTGAATTCTTATACAAAAACATTAATTTGTCTGTAGTATAAGAAATACTATTAAAATAAGATGGGTAAATATATATGTGGATGCAGAATGCAATTGAAAATATTCAAAAATTATTAAAAATAATCACAACTTTTGAAATTACAATTTTTCTGAAAATATGGGTAAATGTATTTTTTTAAATTAACCCTTGAAAATTGAAAAGATGCCACACCCATTTTTATGGCATCTCAGTATTACAGTAATGTTATCTATTGACAGATATCTTGATGATATTGCCTCTAAAGTTTGCATCATATGGGAAAGCATTAACCATAACATAATATGAGCAGAGCCAGTTTCCTGTAATAATAATATTGCTGAACTTAATCTGATCTATACAGTTAAATGTATTTTATATTATAATGGTTTTTGGAGTTTTTCATTATTTCAGGTTGTTGATGAGAGGAAATCATTTAAAAACTTTTCAAGCTATAAATGTTTAAAAATGTGAATTTTATGTAAAAGTATGATTCCTGATAATTTAATATTACTGCATCTGTAAGAATATTTTATACTCACAATACTTTAGAAGTAATGCTACTTTAAGTTTGTAAATGAACATGTAAAAGAAAAAAATAGAATTGAACTGATTTTAATATACAAAATAAAATGTTCAATATTGAGATAGCTTAAGTTAATTTTTAACATTAAATTTTAAAAAATTTTAGATTTTTTTAAAGTATTTTATTATACCACCGTGAGATATACAAATAAAAAGATATACAATTAAAAAGTTCATGTTTGGGTTTTGGTCGTACAGTGTTTCAGCACCCGTCCCTCCACCAGTGCCCATCTCCCACCACCAACATCTCCGGCTCCCTCCCCCTTCCCCAGCCCTGCTCCATGGCAGATTCTTTATTTCTTTCCCTTTCTCTCTCTTTCTCTTTTCCTTCCCTTCCAGACTATGGATTACAGAACATACATTAAAAGGTTGTCATGTGTATCCTTTAGCTTCTATTTAATGCTCAGTTCTAGGTTGGCATTAGTACCCTCGACTATTATTAGCACCCTGTTCCATTTTCTGTCTTACCTAAACTCTGACTCCCACACGTTTGTGATAATTTCCACCTTTGACAAGACAGAGCTCTAAAAGTATCAAAATTTTGATAATTTTGGAAAATTCTGAAATATAAGTATTCATAAATGAAAATACACTCATCGCTTCACAGTGGAAATCTTTTATATAGATTATTCCATATTACTCTAACAATGTTTATAGTGAAGAAATCTGTGAATAGAAACAATTTATGTGAGAAAATTGTTAAGTATTAAATGTCTTTCACAAATCCTCAAAAGTACATTTACGAAGGATAAAGATGTCGCTGCTCACACAAAAATAAGATTAACAGGTTTTTCTTTTCAAATAATATATAATCTATTTTGGGATGATTTAATTAATAATGTGAAATTTAGTGCTCTTTGATTATTTTATAAATGAGATTAATTCCTGAAGTCAACTATTAAATTGTCAAATACATTTTGGTAACATGTGAGTAAATCCAAGAGAAAAGACACAATTTGCAGAAAGATTAGAAAGTTACTTTGAAAATATCTTTTCCCCTTTAACTTTACTTTGTAGAAAATTATGTAGGTTTCCGTTTATGGTGTGATATAACATGCTATATTTATATACACAGCAAGCTTCATAAGTAACAAAATACTGGCCATCTTGAAAGTTTATGAAAAAAAATGTGTCTAATGAACTCCACTTTGTGTTTAGGGCAGATGGTTGCAGTTCTTTTACTTTCTTTGGGTTTTTTTTGGTGGGGGGGTACTTTTTGGGTCACTCACAGAAATGTTCAGGGGTTATTTCTGGCTCTGTACGCAGAAATTACTTCTTGTGGTGCCTAGAGAAACATATGGGATGCCCGGTATTGAACCCCTGTCAGCCATGTGCAAGGCAACTGTACTATCGCTCCACCAAGGTTGCAGTTAGTTTTTGATTCAAACTTTCATTAATTAAAAACGTCACCTTATATAAATTGAAATACTATATTTATTTTAAACTAGCTCCAATGTGGAGACTATGCAATTTAACTTTTTTTCTTGGGAAGGGTGAGCACATCCAATGATGTTCCTAGAACCATAGGAGATGTTGGGGATTGAACCAAGTTTGGTAACATACTAGCCAGTGCCCTTCCTGCTGTACTATGGCTCTGGCTCCTAACTTTTTAAAGTTTCTATCTTCCTTTTTCATACTGTAATCCTAACTAAAACTTAAGCACATACAAATGAACAAAATTCCCTGTATTTATTGGATTATTAGTGTGTAGTAGGTAATGTAACCTGAAATATGTAAAGTTAACAATTATTACTTCTTAACTTTAAGATGGAAATAAGATGGGAAGATGGGCAAAGACAATGCCAGTTATGAAGCATATAATAGTGTTAGAATGCAAGTGTAATTTATTAAGAATATATATGTGTTTTTATTGAGTTCTGTAATGAAGTTATACTTTAATTACATTTTCTTAACCTGATATTCTGTTGTGTGTTTTGAGAAAATTTTAGGATACCCAAACATTAAATTTGTCAAATGTTCATTTATAATTTGAATGGTAAATAAGTATTTTTGGTTTGTTTTGTGTTGGGCTACACCCTGGCAGTGCTCAGGCTTTATTCCTGGCTCTGAAGTCAGGGATCACTCCTGGTGTTGCTCAGGACCATATGAGGTGCTGAGGATTGAACCACTGTAGGCACGATGACAAGTAAATGCCCTATCAGGGTACTATTTCTTTTAGCTCTCTAACAAAATATTATCTTAATGAGGAATGTAGAAGAAGCCAAAGGTGCTGTGCCTGCATTTTGTGTTACTGTGTGTTGATCAGCATCAGAATGAAACTTTAGAAGGCATGTATCCTCATAAGTGTTTACATCAAAGAAGTCACTGTCTTCACTGTCTTTCCATTGTTCATAGATTTGCTCGAGTGGGCACTAGTTACATCTCCATTAGTCCTGTCACAAGCAAGTGCAACCCAAGGGCATCCACTTGCTACAGGGACAGGAGGAGCCCGAAACCATTCTTCAGGTTATGGAACTGAGGTCCATAGTAATTACTAGTCTTTGGCATAAAAAGTAAATAAAACATGGTAGCTTGCCAGGCTTTACCGTGTAGGTGGTAAAGTCTCAGTAGAAGGCTCTCAACCCGAGCATTTACTGATGAAACTTAAAGGGGGAGATCAGGTTTTCTCTTGGATGGAGCTCTGAGGAACTATGGAGTCTGGATGTTGAGAATGACTAACTGCATGATGTGTGGTTTGTTCTGGCTTCTTGCCAGGCTTACTCATATCAGTTAAAACATGTCTATAACTATTTACTATGTATAAATGTGAAATAAATTGGGAAGAACCTTATGCAAAAATTCAGTATACTATAAAAATAAAGAGCTGCCAAAGCGCCACGCCAAGGGAAATGTGGGTCTGGCATGGGCGGGTCTCTCTCTTCCGGGGCAACTGGCATGGAGGCGGAGGAAAGGGCAGGGCCCAAAACTCCACTCCGAGTCTGGCCAGCATGGTCTCTTCCCGCTTATGAGAGCAAACCCTTGGAGCAATGTTGGATTCTCCCAGGAGATGGCCAAGCCCCTTACTGGGAGGTCAGCTCCAAGGGTTGCTTCCACATGGGGCCGCCGAGCAGCGCTGCTGTGAGTCAGAAGTGGATGGGTCTGGATCTCTTCCAGGGTTTCAAATTAGCTGAGTCTGGCGTGGGTGGGTCTCTCTCGGTCTCTCTCTTCCGGGGCAACTGGCATGGAGGCAGAAGAAAGGGCAGGGCCCAAAACTCCACTCTGAGTCTGGTCAGTGTGGTCTCTTCCCCGCTCATGAGAGCAAACCATTGGAGCAATGTTGGATTCTCCCAGGGGATGGCTGAGCCCCTTACCGGGAGGTCAGCTCCATGGGTTGCTTCACATGGGGCCGGCCAAGCAGCACAGCTGTGGGTCTGAAGTGGATGGGTCTGGATCTCTTCCGGGGTTGCAAATTAGCTGAGTCTGGCGTGGGTGGGTCTCTCTCGGTCTCTCTCTTCGGGGCAACTGGCATGGAGGCGGAGGAAAGGGCAGAGCCCAAAACTCCACTCCACATGTCAAAGAAATATATACATATATTTCATAATATATATATATATATATACATCAAGTGCTTGTTTATAGACTAATATCCCTAATGAATGCAGATAAAAACGTTAACAAAATGTTAGAAAACCAAATTTTACAATCCATTAAAATATAGTACCTGTGAATAAGTAGGATTTATTCCAAAAAATATGAGGATGATTCGATATAAGCAACTCAGTAATACGATTTATAACATAATATTTTTTTTTGCTGTTTTTATGGGTCACACCCGGCAATGCTCAGGGGTTTCTCCTGGCTCTGCACTCAGGAATTACCCATGGCAGTGCTCGGATGACCATATAGGATGCTGGGGATCGAACCCTGGCCAGCACAGGCTGGCTGCATGCAAGGCAAATGCCCTACCCACTGGGATATCACTCTGGCCCACATTATGCATTATTGATACAAACATAGATCATAATATGTTTTAAAATCTATGTTGTATCAATAATGCATAAGTAATTAAACATTAAGATTATAAAAAACCAAAATGGAGGTGGAAGAAACTTTCTTCCATAAGATATAGGCCATATATCATAAGCCCACAGCTATCAAAATAATGGTGAAAAACTAAGTGTTCTTCCAAAATGAGATACAAGACAAAAGATGTTTTACTAAGATTATTCATCATAGTATTGAAAATACTTTTCAGACACACACAGAGAAAGGGGGGAGAGAGAGAGAGAGAGAGAGAGAGAGAGAGAGAGAGAGAGAGAGAAAGAGGAAAGAAAAAATGCCTCCCATAGAGGTCTTTGGTGGTTGAAAATAAACTCTCGTAAAGGGACAGGTGCTGGAATTTTGTAAGACTGAAACCAAAACATGAACAACTTTGTAAATGTGTGTCTCATGGTGATTCAATAAGAAAATATTTTTTAAATGAAAAAAAAGTAATTTTTAGAACAATTTGGTAGAAAACATTAATTGAGATGATTCAAATTGGAGTAAAAGTAAAAGCTATTGCTATATAGTAAACATGATATTTATTCATAGAAAATACTAAAATCTATGCAAAAGAAAATGTATGTAAACAATATAACTGTGTAGCAGAGTTTCAGGGTATAAAATTAATAAATAGAAATCCAGAATATTTTAATATGTAAACTATTTTATTCTAAAATAACTAAGGTTCTTTTTGTTCTAATCACAACAGTGACCCCAAAGTAACTAGAAATCATATTTACAAAGAAGGTAATAATTCAGTCAATGAAACTATAAATTAATGTTAATGAAACAAAATAAGACCCAAGAAAATGAATTACATTTACTGTTCATGATTAAAAATAATTAGTGAAGATGATGATCTGTTCCAAAGCACTATATTAGTTCAATGAAATCTATTAAAAATCACGTGGCATTATTCAAAGATATTGAAATATATTGAAACGGGCGCCGCCATTTTCCACATTTGGACTTCCCTCTTGTCACAACTCCACCCAGCAGACCAGCCCATCACAGCTCGGCTTGCGCGCCGCTTGGCCACGCAGTTCATCAATAAATGCTTTATTTGGAGGTTTTTAAAAGAGTTTGCCTCCCGCTCGGCAAGCCTGGCAAGCTTCTCGTGTTGTATTTGATATGCCAAATTCCAGTAACAATTACATTAGGTCATTCCCATGACCTAATATAATGGTTTGAGGCTCTTTATGTTCCTGTAGCAAGCTGATGCCACTGGCTCTACTGGCATGAGACAGGACATATGGAGATATTACTGGTGCCCGCTCTAGCAAATAGATGATCAACGAGAAGATCGTGATCGTGATCGTGATTGAAATGTATTACTAAAATTTGTTGGGAGCCATTTAGAACAGAATTAGGCTCAAAGATCACTTCTCAGATGAATAGATACTTCATTAAGAACAGCGAAGGAACTACTTGCAAGAAGGAAAAGGAAATTCCATAGAAAGAAAGAAAGAAAAGAAAGAAAGAAAGAGAGAGAGAGAGAGAGAGAGAGAGAAAGAAAGAAAGAAAGAAAGAAAGAAAGAAAGAAAGAAAGAAAGAAAGAAAGAAAGAAAGAAAGAAAGAAAGAAAGAAAGAAAGAAAGAAAGAAAGAAAGAAAGAAAGAAAGAAAGAAAGAAAGAAAGAAAGAAAGAAAGGAAAGAAAGAGAAAGAAAGAAAGAAGGGAGGGAGGGAGGGTAGGAAGGAAGGAGGGAAGAAGGAAGGAAAGAAGCAAGAAGGAAGGAAGGTGGGAAGGAATTACAGAGGGAGAGAAAGAAGATTCTTGACTCTATTTCAAAGCTGACACCACAAAGTTTCAATCAAAATGCCTCAGGGCTTGAAACTAGCTCAATGGTATAACACTTTTCTTGAATATGTAATGTCCTGATAGAAAACAAGCATGGGTAAAACACCAATCACAAAATAGTTCATTAGCTGTAAATCTATAAATATGCATCAAGTTAAATATAGACAGAACTGCCCATCAAATTAACTTTAGAGACATCTTCAATGATTAAACACAATTATCAAGAAAAATGGTAGCAGGATATAAACAGATGAGATTACCTTAATTTAAAAAATTTCTTTATTGTGAAAGAAATCCTACCTAAAATAAGGAAAAACCTGAAAATGGGACAAAATATTCACCATCACACATTCCATCATTTAGGAATAAAGGACTAATATTCAGCATATATAAAGCACCTTAAAAGTGAGCAGCATAAAAGCAGACAACCTTGACAAGAGAAAATGAGACAACTGAGCTGATATTGCCCAAAACATACAGATGGACAATAGGTCCATAAAATGTGCTTATCATATAACTTAAGAGGGAACTGTAACTCACACACAGGAAAAATGTGAAATGAGCTACAAACTAAAGAGCAGAAACAACTGACAAGGGTATTGTAATAATGCATGCTGGCAGAATAATGTAAAAATAAAACATTCTGTTTATCAAAGTGTCATCTGGTTCAGTCTCTATAAGAACTATGCTTTGGCTATGTCAAAAAAGATGCACACGATAACCTCTAAATGTATTTATTGCAATCCATAATGTGTAAGAAAGGGAAGGGAGTTTAAGAGGTGTGGTGGAGAGAGAGAAGAAAGAAAGGAGGATATAAAGAACCTGCTTGAAGTTAGGATCGGAGATGGGGAGGGAAGTGTAGACATTGGTGGTGGAAGGTGGGCATGGGTGGAGGGATGGGATCTAGAACTCTGTATGACCGAAACTCAAACATGAACATCTTGTAATTTTATATCTCACATGGTATAATAAAATATTTTTTAAAAAATAAAGTACTGCCTCAGTGAGAGAAGTGAAAATTGCCTGCCCTGGGGAGGGGGGAAAATCATGGGACATTGGTGGAGGAAAATTGGCACTGGTGGACAGATGGGTCCTGAAACACTGTATGACTGAAACCCAAATATGAACAATTTTGTAACTGATATCTCACGGTGGTATTAAAAATTTTTTAAAAAAAAGAAATACATGGAAACTTCTCAAAAAAATCAAAACTATGACTTACAAATGGTCCAAAAATTTCTCTACATTACACATGCAGGAAGAATAAAAAATATTTTAATTCCATAAAAATATACAGTCTTATGTACACCAAAACACGTATTGGGCCAGAGTGATAGAATGAAGCATAAGGTGTTTGCCTTGTATGTTGCCAACCTGAGTTTTGATTCCTGACATCCCATAAGTTCCCTGAGCACCAACAGGAGTAATTCCGGATTTCAGAGCAGGGAGTAACTCCTGAACACTCCCAGGTTAATAAAAAATAAATGTATATTTAATGAGTGAGTGAATTTTGAAACCATATATATATATGTATATATATATATATATATGTATATATATATATATATATATATATATATATATATACTGTGAATCACTACTGAATACTGAACTAGGAATGATGAAATCTTGTTTTTACCCCTAATTTGAATGGAACTGAGTGTGGTATGCTAAGTAAATTGAGTCAGAAAGACAAATTCCAGATAATCTTGCACATATGTAGGGAATAAAGAAATAAAGTGGGGGAATGAATTAGAAACATTGAATACAAATCCTGAGTTTCTGCCTGTAGAACTGAACCAGTTTGCTGAAGGTGGAGTGAAGGTGGGGTATTATTGTTTCCCTAAAGCATTAATATTGTTAGTTTTGTAATTAATAATACCTCAATGTTTTTATAAAATATAGACAATAGCATAGATATCCTTTAAAAAGTTACCTTTTTTTTCTTTGCATACAAATAAAAACCTAATCTGACCATCATGGAAATACAAAGACTAACTACATAGACTAGGTAATGCTAGACACTTTATTTCTCTTCTTTCTTTGAAGAGATTTTTCTACTATATAGTTTCTATAAATTAAAGAGACTGAGGGAAAGTTAATAAAACCAGATAGACATTCTTAAAAGAATGATTTCATACATTTTATTTACCTTAAAGTCACGTCAAAACTCTCCCGGATTTGCTCCAGGATTTCTTTGATTTGATGATCTGGCTCCAGGGTTAATTGCTTGCTTGTTATCTTCAAAAGTTATTGCTTTGGTCATCTAGCATTGTTGTTGTTTCTTTTTAAGTATTGAATTGCTGACATTTATTACTTCCTGGAAAATAATTGCATTTATACTTGATTTCTTTTGACATATGAGCAAAAATAGAATAAAACAGTAGGATAATGAACATCTAAGCTAATTGTGGCACTGTACACAACATGTATACATGAAACTATCATAGCTTATAATTTGATTTGAGCTGTTCCTCACAAAATCTAAATTAGGTGTCTCATAGAAATCAAGTTTTTACCTATTTATTGTAAACATGCCAATTTTTGACATATTTGATCATATGAAAAAAATAAGGACGAATTCAATAAAACATTCTAATTATTTTATAAAATAAAATACTCCGTAGTCATTGTCAGCATGTTTATGACCAGATCAAAGTTTATCATTAAAATTAATATAGTAATTGTTATGCTAAACAAATGAGGGACTGATTATAAACAGTAGTATGAATATTGTAATCAATAGTTTTATTTCACAAAATTGTGTGGTAATTATAGTACAACATCCTAAAGAATATCAAGTTATCACTAAACATAAATGACACTAACTCTTAATGTATGAATGTCAAACTAATTTTAACATTATAACAGAAATACTAAACACAACTCATTATTCAGGTTCAGGTTTTATTCTGTTTGTTTTAGAGCCACAATGCTTCAGTGCTCAAAGCTTATTCATAAAACTCTGCTTAAGATGATATAATTATTTATTCACTTCTGAATAAATAAATCATTCATGTGAGGTCACTTAATCACTTGATCACTTGACATCCCATTATTTGTTGATTTGCTTGAGTGGGTGCCAGTAACATTCCCATTTGACCCTATCATGTGCCAGTGTAGCCCAATGGCATCTAGTTGCTTCAGTAATATGAAGAGCCTCAAACCGTTCGTTCAGGGTCTGGACGAAGAAGTCTGACCATCTTGTAGGTGGGCGGCCATGTGATCTTTTGACATCCCGTGGGATCCAGTCGGTAACGGTTCTAGTCCAGTGGTTGTCTCCAAATCTCATTACATGTACAGCCCATCTGATTTTTTGATGCCTTGGCAAACGAGACAGCGGCCCTGACTCTGAAACAGTGATGGAGGTCGGAACTCCGGATTCCTTCTTTCACTTGAGTGAGGCGTGATATTCCAAGCATAGCTCTTTCGATTCCTCTTTGGGAGACCCAAAAGAGGAATCTTCTGAATAAATAAATCATTCATGTGAGGTATTGGAATTTAAACCCAGGTGTCTGCGAGCAACACAAGTGTCCTACTTATTATACTATCCACAGACTCTATTGTTCAGTTTTTTGCTATAATTCCAAAGGAAAACATGTCACACCAACAAAATTGTTATCATAATTATAATTTTCTCACATATATATGTATACAGAAAGTGTTAAGTGTTGTGTTTGGGGGGCTGGAGTGATAGTAGAGAAGCTAAGTCATTTCCCTTGCATGCAACCAATCTGGGTTTGATCCCTGAGATCACATATGGTCCCCCTGAGCTCTGTCAGGAGTAAATTCACCCCAGTATTTTTTCAGAACTAAATATTTAGTTTGATTTAGTATTTTTTATTATTATGTTTGCCCTTTTTGACAATAGTGTTGATTTATTGAAGAAATCTCTGAGGAAAGTATATCTGAGAGCTCTGCCTCAATGTATTTGGTGGAGTTCTGTCTAATACCAAATGTTTAACATAATTTGAATTAACTTCTGTGTATGATATGAGTTAGGGACCATGATTTATTTATTCATTCATAAGCTGCTCTCCTGTGTTCATAAAACCATTCTGCTTAACAATGCTTTGTTTTCATTTTGCTTATTTCACAGATCAAGAACATGATTCATGGATTAGCTGTTCATATATATGTAGATTTTTTTTGACTTTAAATTTTAAACATACATCACTTTTTGATGTTTGTTTTATATTTTTGAAGTCTCCTAAAAATTAACAAATACTAATCTAAATACTAATCTAATACTAAAATGCTAATCAATTTAAAATAATACCATCTAAATAGATTATATGCCATAGAACACAGTAAACACTTAGTTTTGCATATGGTTACTCTAAAATATACAATTTATGGGGGAAATGGAAAGATCACAAAAGGATGTACTGCTTGCTTTGTATTTTGGAGGCCAGAGTTTTGTTTTTGACACCACACTTTCCCCTAAGCACTTCCATGGGCTACACCAGAGCATCATCCCCATAGTAACATGTCCTCCGTACTCCCCCAAAAGTAAAATTCTGCTACATTTAAAAAACATAATTGGGTCCCCATCAGTAATACTTTGCAGGAAGAAGGGGTGGTGATGAGTAGATCATTAATAATTGACTAGGGATACACCTATAGGTGTTTGTGGGACCATATTTTGCCAGACATTGACGTTAGAGTGTGCATTCTAGGCAAGTGGTCTATTTGAGATAATAACTTCCTATGTGTTTTCCGTTTTGAACTATTGTTAAATTAATATTTAAGGAAAAACAATGCAGAAATAAAAATTCTGCTATCCAACAACTTTTTTATTTTGAGGGCTACATACAGTTATGCCAATAGCCTACTTCTGATTCTCTGCTTGACTTCTTCCCCGGTGGTATTCTGTTGGGCTGTCCAGATGTCAGGACTGTCCAGCGTCCCCCAAAGTATCAGGGTCTGTCAGGTTCCTTGGCCTCATTCGGCACCAACAGACTTTCCTTCCAGCCAATGAATACAGAAGCACAACCACCAGTTCTTAAAAGTCCAAGGTTTTAATTATTTACACACCAATAGAGAGCAAGAGCAGAGATAGAGAGAAAGAAAGAATCAGAGAGAGAGAGAGACATAGAAAGAGATAAAGAGAGAGAGAGAGATCAGCCAAGTAGGGCAGAACTGAGTAGAGCAGAGCTAACCAGATTCACTCACACCAATGAGCTACCAAAGTCCTACCAGACCTTTTATATTTTTCCAAGGCAAGGGACGCAACTCCCTGGTGTTAATGTGGAATAGCTGGATGTCGTTTCTCTCATCTTTGACAAGTAAACTGTTATTTCAATGATATTTCTAGTCATTTTTATAGACATAGTAAGATAGGTAGACCTTTATATGCACTGGAGGTTTGGGTGGTCTTCCATGGGGCTATCACACTGTCCACACTGCATTTATCCCATCATATTTATCATTTGGCCCTCAGGGTTCTATTGATCCATTTTTTTTTACTTTTGGTAAACACACAGTTCATTATATGACCTTGCTCTTTTAGCCTTGGGTCAGAACAGAGCTTGCTTTAAGGTCTTGCACTGATGTGCATACTCTTAGTTGTCCCATGTAGATGCCAGGGTGGTCTCTTTTCCTGGTTCCATCTATTTTTCACGGTAGGACCCTCCATTTTTGAGTGTGAGGAATTAAGATCAATCTAAAATCAATTAAGGTAGTGAGTTAAGAAACATGGTGCAAGCCCAGGAATAACTAATTAGCTATAACTGTCTTCTTGTATCTATACAAAGTGAATTGGCTCCAATAGAAGTACATGCAAAGGTCACAAGGTAAAGCAAAAGCAACATTTTATCAAACCACTGCAGCTTGTCCAGGAAATTGACAGGTACTGAGTAGGATACAATACTGTAAGCAAAAGGAACCCAATAGCATTCAGGAAACCATGCAGCGCTGAGGATTAAACCTGGTTCTCTTCTATGCAAAGCATCTACTCAGTACTTTGTGTGATTACTAAAAGGGAAGAGATCTTTCACAGAATGAAATTTATTATTTTATATGTTTTACAAGATTTTTGATACTAAATAAAACGGAACTGATTTATGTTCAACTGCAATTATCAGTAACTATTCTTCTGTTTTAGGATTATATTTCAAAGTCAATTTATTTCCTATTAATTTTAAATACAACAAAATTATATTTAAAAATGTAAAAGTAGTTTAGCATTTTGCTTTGCACCAGATGGCACATGTTATTTAAAGTATTAGAGGTGGCTACAAGAGTATGCCACCGGCATGGCAAGCCTGGCAAGCTGCTTGTGTCGTATTTGATATACCAAATACCAGTAACATTTATATTAGGTCATTCCCATGACCTAATATAATGATTTGAGGCTCTTTATGTTCCTTGAGCAAGCAGATGCCTTTAGTTCTACTAGCATGAGACAGGACATATGGAGATATTACTGGTGCCCACTCTAGCAAATAGATGATCAACGGGAAGATAGTGATAGTCATAGTGATATATCTATATGTAATAAGCTCTAGTAAAACTTAAAAGTAAAAGATCAAGCATGCCATACTGGTAAAATATAATTATAAGAAATAAAAACATAAAACGGTTTATCAATCAACCACAGTTATTATAGAATATTACAGAATAGTGTCATTAATAATGTAGCAGATGTTTGTGAATTGTGAATAAATCTATACCATTAGGATATGTTTTAATTTTCAAGGAATGATTGGTGAAGTATAAATTGTGATATAACTGACAATAGCATTTAGCTCTTTGATTTATTCTAATATTTTCTCTTAAGATGTATGCCTTTCTGTGTTATTATCTTTGTAAAACCATTTGGAAAACATTATGCAATAGCTGGAAAAGCATAAAGTTATGATATAATATGTTCTTCTGAAAAACATTAATAATTTTAAGAAGGAAATCAATAGAGAATTGTTTTATTCTCAGTTTTGAAATTACAGTATAATGAAAATAGAATAAAAATTTGGTTCAATTTTAAAGTTAGGAATTAAAAGTGATACTAATTCTACAAATACCATATGTTAAACCATATTGTAAATTGCACTGAAAGTAATATTATGCATGTATAATCAATAATGGTTTTTCTTGTTATATAATTATAATAAGATTATTGCTGCCTATATGTGCCTTAAGTTTACAGTTTATCATTACTACTTTAATACAGTTCAATTTTGCTAATATAAAAACTAAAACGTGGACTAGAGAGATAGTCCAGCGGGTAGAGCATTTGCCTTGCACACAGCTGGCCCATGCCGGCCGGGTTCAATCCCGGCATCCCATATGGTCCCCTGAGCACTGCCAGGAGAGTTCCTGAGTGCAAAGCCAGGAGAAACCGCTAAGCATTGCCAGGTTTGACCCAAAAAGCAAAAATAAATAAATAAATAAATAAATAAACTAAAGTGTCTAAACAACCAATACATAAAGTATTAAATTCATGAGATACTTTAAGTTTATCATCTATGCTTTAAGAACCAATCTAAAAAAATAAATCCATATCACTTAAAATTTATTTTACTAAAAAATTATACTATCTGAAATTTCTAAAATTATATGGATATATGTGGAGTAAGGCAGTGAAGCTTTATCTAAAAGATAACAAAATTATTAACATACTCCCATGTTTAGTAGTATTGAAAATATT
The DNA here is from genome assembly GCA_021461705.1 of Cryptotis parvus. Lineage (NCBI taxonomy): Eukaryota > Metazoa > Chordata > Mammalia > Eulipotyphla > Soricidae > Cryptotis > Cryptotis parvus. The sequence continues at coordinate 36,897 of JAJIBD010023991.1, forward strand.
ATTCTGGAAAAAAACTGTATATATTGATAAAAATATTCAATTTCATCATTTTTATTTTAAATGGTTTGGTGGCTTTTGGTCCATACTTGGTAGTACACAGGGCCTAATCCTGACTGCGCTCACTGTTGCTCCTGATGGTGCTTGACTGACCATATGCCGGTAACAAACTCAAGTCCCCGTACTCTCAAAGTGTATACTCAATTTGTTGACCTATCTTTCCAGTTCCTTAATTTCAGACTTCTTAATTATGACTGACATTTTAGTATAGTACAGTATCATATATTTTATAAGTAATAATATGCATGCATTATGACTATGCTTTTATAATACTTGCTCCTGTATTTAGTAATAGCTTGTATTAATGAAACAATTTACAAAGTTACCTTTCTTTTCACATGATCAATTTTATTTCATAGAATGCTAGATATGTTGACTCTAGTATTACACATATTAAAACATATATAACATATGTTAAGGTTATTATAAATAGATACAATGTAAATATTTATTCTTAAAAGATAGGCATACTCATTTCATCAATCCACCTTCTTTTTAAAATATCAATTAAAATATGAATTATTTATCATTTATTACTTTGCATGGTCTTGAATAATAGCACTTTTGAATATCTTAAGACACTTTGTTTTTGTCCATTTTGTTTTTGTGTTTGAAGGTTACACCAAGTGGTGTTTACGGGTAATCACAAGGCAACACTTGAGATCATGCCTGCTGGTACTGGGGAACCCATTGTGCTGGGATTCAAACATGGAATTCCTAAGTACAAGGAGTGCACTCCAAGCCTTTGCTCCATTTTCCTAGCCAACATTTTAAAAATGTTTTCTATATTGAATCCTACTGTCTTTGCACAGATGTGGTTTAGTTGCTGACCGTCTATCTTCACTCCCTATTCCTTCCAATTCTAATTGTTGCATGGTGTTCTCAAGGGTGGCACTGAAGAGTTTTGGTGAAATGGTATCACCCTGCTGAACCCCTCTTTTGACATTGATGATCACTTTGTAGAATAGTGAGATCCTGGTGGTGAATCATGAAGGATCTTGATGTATTGGGTTTGAACACCCTGTTTGACTAGGGATTCAATGACCAATTCAGTCTTGAAAAGAATCAAATGCTTTCTTTAAATCAATGAATGTGAGACAGAGTGGCATCCTGAACTCCCTACAAACTTCAATGAGCTTGGTTATCCTACTGTCTTTACTAATAATGACTAATGAACCTAAAACATGTTGTCTATATAGCCTTATCATGAAAAACATTTATTTTAGGGAGAAAAATATAAAAGAGGAAAAAATATTTTCCTAGTACAAATCAACCAAACTAGTCAGAAACACTAATCTGACTACAGTGATAATCTGTATTTGTTATAGATTTAGTGTTCCTATATTTTGGTAATTAATTTAGTATTTATAACTTCTATGAGTCCTAAAAGAGGCTTTCAGCTAGTACGTATTTAAACTGATTTGAAAAAGGCTTATCTTTGCTCAGGGCAATGTCATTTACAATCATAGCAGCCATAAAAGAGGGCCAAGCCCAATTATGAATGATGAACATAGGGTCACTATATTTTATAACAATTTTATGAAATCTGGCTTAAATTCCAGATATGGCAGTCATGATACAAATTTGCTAAAGCATGCATTTAAAAGCTCCACTAAGCACTTTTGATGTAGTGGATAAGTATCAGACCAATGTTTCTGCACAGTCAAGTTAACGGGCATTTTAGTAATTTTTCTGTTCTCAGTAAAAACTAAATTTAACTTCGTGAATAACAAAATATTAGTGATATTGACATTTTAAACTTGTTCAGGAGGCATATATTGTGATGTTTTACACAGTACATTATCATCTTTTCCAAGGTATTTGGAAATCGATACACAGAATAATAATTATCTATGCCTCATTAACCTCATATTTAAAATGTCATTGATAGCTATATTCTGAAAGTGAGATATTTATTAAAATGTTAAAAAATTAGTCTAGTAAGAAAAGCGTTCCAGACACCAAATTTATTTTAAAAGATAAATTCCAAGTAAACCTCTTTGCTGTTATTAACCTACAGAGACAAATATATTTAGCCTCAATCATCACTGTATCACTGTATCACTGTCTTCCCATTCATCGATTTGCTCGAGCAGGCACCGGTAACGTCTCCATAGTCCTGTCACAAGCCAGTGTAACCCAAGGGCATCTGCTTGCTCCAGGGACAGGAAGAGCCTCAAACCATTCTTCAGGTCATGGAATCAAGGTCCATAATAGTTACTAGTTTTTGGCATAACAAATAAAATGGGTAGCTTTCCAGGCTCTGCCATGTAGGTGGTATACTCTCATAGAAGGCTCTCATCTTTAGCATTTACTGATGAAACTTAAAGGGGAAAGATCAGGTTTGTCTTAGTCATTCAATAAAAAATATGTAGTAGAGATTCTAGTGGACAAAATTGTAAAATAATGTAAAATATGCATCTGATAAATCAACAAAGGAAAGTTAACAAAGTTAATAAAAATAAAAATCCTACTGAATGGGAGAAGACAAGCACATCTGTTGGAAAAGATGTGGAGAGAAATCTACACTGTAGGTGGGAGTTGAATCAAATCTTTGGATGTCTGAAAACATGATTATATTTTCTTTAAAAAATGAGTCATGCATTTAAAGACAGTGTTGAAACCATAGTTTAGGAACTCATTAATAAAGTACATATAATGAACTAATTAATCAGTAACTATCATCTAAGTACTCAAATCAAAATTCATTTTTAATAAAATGAACAGTGTGCTGAAAAGCACTCAAGTATAGGTCTATTCTAAAAATTCTCATTGAAAACTTCGAAACACAATATGCTGTAGTTCTCTTATACTAAATGACAAATATCATGGATAGATAGGAATAAATTTAGACATGTTTATTTAGACACATTTCTAAATCACAGCAGTTTAGAAAACTCCTGAGGCAACACAAACTTATTCTAGGAGATGGATTGGTGAGTGATAAATGTTTACTTGTCTTTAACAACAATAGACATTTAAAGTTGTTTAAACACCTCCCTCCATATTTTCAATTATTTAGTTTAGTCAACTTTAGAGAATAACAATGAAGTGATTTTTACAAAGGATTTTAGTAATCATGATTCATTATATGTTATTTATCAAATAATAAAATGTGTTAGAAGAAATGCAACACAGTCAATGTATTTAAAGGAACTTGAAATTATTGTTAATAGGTTAGATGGTTTATTGAATTACACTTAAATGTAAAACAACTCAAAAGCATTTAGTGAATTTTCTATCTCTTCATAGCCCCCTTTTTCCAGATTCCAATACCCTCCAGAGAAAATTGAAGTCTGCTGTTTTATTTTTGTACATCCCCCATCAGCAAGCAAGTTTAATTTTGCATCATTTTCTTTAAAGAGTATATAATATCCACATGTCCATGTGTTCTTAGTGACAAAATTTATAATTTTACTGCTGGTTTGTGTATGTGTGTGTGTCTCATTATGCTCTCTCTCACACATACCCATTTTATACAGGTTTGTGTGTGCTATCTTAATATATGTTAGATTCTAATTCTTATGGTATTTACTATCAAATCTTTCATTTTCTAGGAAGTTCTTAATATGTAAATCCTGATAGAAAGGTTTATCTTTTCTATTATATATATCTTCTCTCTATTACTTTAATAGGGTATTCTCTAAACATTACTCTTCTGATTACTTAACCTTTTTTCTATATTCCATGATATTCTAAAATTATTGCTATTTTATTATAATATATTAATCTTTTCCACCTAATAAATTTTATTTGATATGGTAGCTTCAAAACTCGACCTCAAAAATCTCCTAATCATTAGTGGTGTTTTCTTATGGTTCTTATACATTTGAAAATATATCTTTCTTCCCAGGATCTAAGACAAGTCTCAGGGAAGTTTTTACTTGCTTGTTAGCCTGCCTTGTGGTATATGATTTGAAATTAGATTTCAAAGATCATCCATGTTTATAATTTGAAACTATAGTCCATGCAAGTGTGCTAGAATCCTGCCCTAAAGATGGTCACATAGCAACAATGGACCTATTTTTCCACCCCAACATATTGGAGCTTTTTTTTATTCCTGTTTAATGAGAAATGTTTTCTATTGCTGAGGCTTGTGTCTTTTTTGTTGTTGTTGTTATTTAATTGTTTTGATTTGTTTTGTTTGGAGTTGTGGGGCGTGCTTCTTTAACTTTACTCTGTGAAGCAGTTTTGCAAGAAATTACTTTAATACTTTTATATTGAACTGTAAAACTGTATAAACTTAGCTTCAGAGACATTCACATTTAACTAGCATTAGTCTTTAGGGACCAAATTTGTTTGACTTTTTACCATAGTACAATTATGATACTATATAAAATTAATTACATTAGTTAAGTTAAAACAGTTCTTCCCAACAGGAAAAATTTAATAATGATAGAGAGAGTTCTTACATTTTAAGCTAATGCTTATTTTGTTTAATAGTTTAAGCTTTATTTAAGCTAGTTTTTCTTTTTTCCTCCATTGATGTGTTAACTTGAAACAGAAATTTCAATGCAGCTGGATGGATCCAGGACGTGTTTCTCACCAAGCAAACTGAAATCACTGTAAAGCCATATAACTATGTTGTTAAACATCAAGAATAGCAAACAATACAAAAAAAATCAGTTCACTTTTACAAGTGAAATTAATTAAACAGTATATATTACGCAAATGTTTTAATCATTGATACATATTATTTTGTCTTATGAGTTTATATTATTTTTTAATTTGAAAGTGACTCACTTTTTTCAGTTTCCTAAACTATTTTTCTCAAACATTTGGATGTATTAATAAACAACCCACCACCTGTCGGAGAGCCACTGTGGTCCCAAACAGTATCAAGACAGAAGTTCAGCCACAGAATCCAAGGTCGCTGGGGAACGGATGAAAATCCAAGAGTCTCGACATTTCCAAAAAGGCTTTTAATAGTAAAAAATATCTATCACAGGAGTCCAATATAATGAAAGAACTCTAGCTCTGGTCAGAACTTAGACCATACAAGAAAGCCCAAGTCTCCCACCAAAGAGGATCCTACGAGAAAGGAGTCCCACTAAAGACAGTCCTACCAAAGAGGAGACCTACCCCCAAAGGGTTGTATATAAGTCCCCTTATATACACCAAAGTAATCCTAACTGTTGACAAGGAGGGCCCTGTCAACAAGTGAGAGAAGGACTCAAGTTCCGACCTCCGTTGACGATCAAGAGTCATGGACACTGTCTCGTTTGCAAAGGTGTCAAAAAATCAGATGGGCTGGGCATGTAATGCAACTCTCAGATGAACCCTGGTCTAGAGCCGTTACTGGATCCCACAGTACGTCAAAAGATCACGTGGATGCCCACCTACAAGATGGTCAGACTTCTTTGTCAAGTCCCCGAATGAACGGTTTGAGGCTCTTCATATTCCTGGAGCAAGCAGATGCCATTGGGCTACACTGGCACATTACAGGGACAAATGGAAACGTTCACGGGCACCCACTCAAGCAAATCGACAAATAACGGGATATCATGTGATCAAGTGAAACAAACATTAATTATACTGTAAATAGTGTTATCACAAATTATACTTTTAGATAAATATACACTAAAAAGGAAAATTTAGGGGTCTGGGAAGAGAGTACATAGATAAAAGATCAAGCCTGGAATTCAGTTTACCCTGTTTCAATCATCAATACCTTATGATTAATCAAGTATATGGCATATTGTTCATCAGGAACAGACCTGGAGGCCAAAAACACCACCACTGTTTACAGTTAGAGGTTCCAAATATGGCTTAGCCCAGGGTGTCCTTGTTTGGCTGAAAATCAAGGGGAATGCAGCTGAAGCTTCCTGAGCACTGACTTAGGGGCACCTTAAAATAATAAATATGATTAATTAATAGTGAGGAAATATTTTAAAGTGTTCTATGAGATTTCAGAAATTTCTATTTAATTATATTTTATTTTACTCTTGAAAATAAAAATTTGTATCACTAATTTATTTATATAATCTATAATATTTCTTAAATGTACCTTGGAACAGGAGACATCTTATATCATTTTTTTTAAATATCTCCATCTCTGACTCTCTCTGGCCCTCATAATATATATTTTTGGAGGTTAATAATACATTCATAAAGAACTATGAGCAGTGTTTATTTCAAAAGTAAATATAATGTGATGGTTATTCAAAAGATTTTCATTGTCCAAAATTTTCACTCCTCCATATTATATTTTCCTAAACTGATTTTTTTCTTGACAAAATAAATTGTCAAACATAATTTGTCCTAATTAATAATCTTTTACCTAGTTTAAACTTGTAGTTTTTCTTATTCATTGTTGTTTCTACTTCTAATCGATTTTATATGTTACCTGAACTGAGGTACAAACACCTGAGGCAAGAATCAGAATCTATTTCAAATTCAGTTTTACGCTGTCTCAGAGAAATGGTGAAATCTTGAGTGATGTATTTAACTGTTTTCCATTCCACTCATATAACCATTAATCTGTTTTAATCTCCATAAAACTAAAAGGAAAATAGCAATTATTTATTATATGATCTCAAATTTTTATTTTCTTATTTAGGTTTATTACTTTTTTATATCATCTGTACCCACACTGTTAATTCCAATAAATATGCAGAAATCTCTCAAATTTATCCTCATTCCTCAAATTTCTCTTTGATTTCTAGGCATATATAGTGTTTCTTTTTTTAAGGGGGTTCGTATGTATTTTTTTAAAAGTATTTTATTATACCACCGTGAGATATACAAATAAAAAAGACATACAATTAAAAAATTCATGTTTGGGTTTTGGTCATACAGTGTTTTAGCACCCGTCCCTCCACCAGTGCCCATCTCCATACAAATAAAAAGATATACAATTAAAAAGTTCATGTTTGGGTTTTGGTCATACAGTGTTTCAGCACCCATCCCTCCACCAGTGCCCATCTCCCACCAACAACATCCCGGTTCCCTCCCCCTTCCCCAGCCCTGCTCCATGGCAGGTTCTTTATTTCTTTGCCTTTCTCTCTCTTTCTCTTTTCCTTCCCTTCCAGACTATGGATTACAGAACATACATTAGAAGGTTGTCATGTGTATCCTTTTGCCTCTATTTAATGCTCAGTTCTAGGTTGGCATTAGTGCCCTCGACTATTATTAGCACCCTGTTCCATTTTCTCTCTTTCCTAAACTCTGACTCCCACACGTTTTTGATAATTTCCACCTTTGACAAGACCTCCCGATATATGCTTCATTTGACCTTGGATATTGGTATCATAATATGTACATATATATTTATGCCATGCAAATAAATGCAGTCATTCTGTATCTGTCTCTCTCCTTCTGGCTAATTTCGCTCAACATAATCTTCTCCATGTCCATCCATTTATAGGCAAATTTTATAACTTCATTTTTCCTAACAGCTGCATAGTATTCCATTGTGTAGATGTACCAAAGCTTCTTTATCCAGTCATCGATTTTGGGCACTCTGGTTGCTTCCAGATTCTGGCTATTGTGAATAATGCTGCTATGAACATAAAAGTAGGGATGGTGTTTCTGCTGCGTATTTTTGGTTTCCCAGAGTAGATTCCCAGAGTAGTATGGCTGGGTCAAAATGGGAGTTCAATTTCTAGTCTTTGGAGGAAAGTCCATATTGTTTTCCAGAAAGGCTGTACCAGCCGGCATTCCCACCAACAATGGATGAGTGTCCCCTTTTCCCCACATCCACGCCAGCACTTGTTGTTCTTGCTCTTTTGAATATGTGCCAGTCTCTGTGGTGTAAAGTGGTATCTCATTGTTGTTTTGATTTGCATCTCTCTGATGATTAGTGATGATGAGCATTTTTTCATATGTTTTTTGGCCATTTGAATTTCTTCCTTGCTGAAGTTTCTGTTCATTTCTTCTCCCCCATTTTTTGATGGGGTTGTTTGTTTTCTTCTTGTAAAGTTCTACCAGTGCCTGATATATCCTGGATATTAACCCCTTATCAGATAGGTATAGGGTGAATATTCTTTCCCATTCTGTGGACTGCTTTTTGTATCTTAGTCACTGTTTCTTTTGAGGTGCAGAGTGTTTCTTAACATCTCAACTATTAAGTGTCTCAAACCTTCCTCAACTTTTCTCCAAATCAAACACATAATCTATCACTTGTTCAAGTCAATATATTTTCAATAATCAAGCATTTTAAGCTTACAGATTCCTCATAAGGAATAGCATAATTCAATTTCATGTACATTTCTGATTGACTTGTTTCATTTCTGTAATCACATAAAGCTCCATCAAGACAAGAAGAATTTCTCTAGTTAAGATTTATAATTTGTTCACCTGAGAGAAGGGAATGTAGTAGTCAATTGAAAAATTGTAAATGTATAACAAAGTGATTCTGGAGCATTAACAGCAAAGAGTGATTGAAGAATGTCTCTAAGTTTTTGTAGCATTTATAGATATAAGTTGTAAAAATATATAAATTTAATCTGAATACAGAAAAATGTTTTGCATGTTTAGAAATTATGCTTTCAATATATGAATTAAATAGGTATATAGCAAAAATAGGTCAGTGCTGAAGATACAAAAAATATATAAAAATATATATGTATATATAGATACATGCATATACATATGTAAAACATATACATGTCCATACTCTTTTCAAGAGGAGTCTTGAATTTGGGGGCATGAAACAAATTTGCTAAAGTTATGGAATTCCTTGACTTAGCTTAGAAAACCAATATAAATTTTATCAGGATATTTTGTTTGTTGTTGCACTTTTTTATTTCTAAAAAAAGATAAATAATTACCAATTCATGAATCAAGGTGAAAGAAATAATACAGTCTGTGATTTGTCCCTGGTTTATAGATTTTAGCCTCAATTTGGGCATATATTTTCTTTATCAATTAATCTTTTTCAAGGGCATGTCTGTGTCTATCTTTAACAAGATAAAAAAAAACTATTTAAATCAATAGTCCCCTAGAGCTCTAAAGACTTTAATTCTCTCATGTGATTAACCTCTGTATCTCTGAAGATTCTTTTTCTTTGGTTTAACAACAAATACAGTTTAGCAATTGTTGAATAGAATACACAGTGATAAAATATGAAAATGTAGTTGTAAAATCATCCCAGTTTGATCAGTATGCTGTATAGTGTATTTTAAGGAATATATATGAAATGTCACAAGTTCAGAATTTTATATATGTTAGACATATGCTAAGAATATGCCAGAACCATATTTGAACTTTGAAATTAATAACCTTTTGGAGAGCACTGTGTGTGACCAAGGAGGCCCCCCCCCACACACTACCTTGGTGAAACTGATGATGTCAGGTACTACAAGGCCTTCACATTGAACTGCCTGGTTAGCCATATACTGGTTAACCATGAGTATGCAAAAGTGACCTACAAACCCATTAAGCACGTTTGGAGCCCTCCCAAACCCAAAGAAAGCAAAACAAAAGGGAATAAAAAGAAATAACACGAAACTTTAGGAATGTAATTAATGTACATTAAATGTAACATTTTTTGGTTTGTTTACATATCATATTAGTGAAATATAGAGAACTTTTAAATCAAGACAAAAATAAAATTATAATGACTTTCCAATGACATACATAGAAAACTCTAAAGATGCTACTAAACCTTATTAGAAACAATAATTAGTGGGGCCGGGCGATAGTCCAGAGGGTAGGGCATTTGCCTTGCACACAGTAGGCCTGTGCTGGCCTGGGTTTGATTCCCGGCATCCCATATGGTCCTCCGGAGCACCGCCAAGAGTAATTCCTGAGTGCAGAGCCAGGAAAAAGAAACAATAATTAGTATATGAAATAATTTATATAACAATATTAAAATTCTGTCCTATTTCTGTATGCAACAAACTATAACATGAGAAACCATAAGGTACTTTAAAAAATAACATTTTAAAAAATGGTAATGGCAGACTAAAACTCACCATTGAATATACACAAATAGACTTAAGTGACAAACTCTAAATATCTGCAGGGCTAGCCACAATGTGTAAAGGAAGAGGGAGAGAGATGCAGAGAGAGAGAGAGACAGAGAGAGAAAGAGTGGAAATGGGGGTACCTGCTATTGAGGCAGCCTGGAGGTGGGTGGGAGGGGGTGGGGTACATTGGTGGTGGAAATGGGGCACTGGTGGAGGGATGGGTGCGGGGATACTGTATTACCAAGAACCAATCATGAACACCTTTGTAATTGTATGTATCACGGTGGTACAATAAAAAAAGTTAAAAAAAGAAATAGATTTTTCTATGAGAAGCTAGGCTGCTCCATCAATAACTTAAGTCCAAAAGTTATCAAAAGTAAATCGAAGAATATTTTCTTATGTTTCTTTTGCTGGTCTCTAAAAAGGTTTAGTAAAAATCAAATGTTTCTTCTTATGTCTAAAAGTGTATGTTTGTTTTGTTTCTGCAGAAAATTGTTAAAATTATCTGGTCTAAAAAATTGTAATTTAAAATAATTGTGGTAAAATTTGTTAAAAAATAAAATAAAAGGGGTCTAAAAAATATCTGTCTTACAAGTCATAAATAGATTTATTGCATCTTATGAGGAAATTCCAATGGCATTTTTCTTTTCTATTTTTTTTTTTAGGAAGAATCAGATTAGGGTGTAGTCAGCCCTAATCATTCAGAGATGTTAACATGAACCATACAAAGTCCAATAATCATGTTCTATCTGGCTTCTGAATTGGGGAACAGGTAAGGATTGTTCTACCTGATGAGTCAATGATATTTTCTAAGAAATAGTACAAAAAACACTAAAGTTTGTAAGTAAAAAAAAAATCAAACTATAAATAGTCAAATAATTCTGAAGAAAACAGAAAGAGAAAATGTAATTAAATTAGCAGACTTCTGATTTTAAATTCTACTACCATCCTATGGTATCAACTGTCAGGGAACTCTGTCGGGGTAACCGACAGTGCCGGGAAGCGAATTCCCTTCTACCTCCAAAGCCAGTGGGGAATGGATGAAGACTCAGGAATCTGATGCAGTTTTAAAAGGGTTTACTTATCACAGGTTCAGACATACAAGTCAGCAATAGAAGAAACCCTGTGCTTAGGATTCCCAGCTAGAACCCCAGACATGTGTAGGCCAAGATTGTGGTCACCACATGTTAAGGCCCTGTAAAAAAGGGAGAAAAAGACAAGACTCCCAAGAAGGGTGCAAGCTCACAAAGAGAGAGCCCAAAAAGAGAGAGCCCAAAAAAGAAAGAGAGAAGAAGCAGGCTGGTTTTATACCCCTGCAAAGTAGAAATAGATTTTCTACTATTATTGGAAGCAAAGAAGGGTCAAATGCCCTTAGGTAATTTCTCCCAGCTCCTCACCTAGGCCCTATTATATGCTAATGTTTTGAGCAAAGATCTGCCTGGAAATGCTTTTATAGGGTAGAGAAGGGGGTTTCTGAGATGGCATGTCTCTGTACCAAAGACTAACACTAATGCCAGTTAAATTATTCTCCAAGCCTTCACAAGAGTCTCATCTACTACGGTAGTTTTGTATTTTAGTTGCCTTTAAGTTATCAGGGAGCCATGCCTCCTTGCTTGGAGGCAAACAGCATTTCTCTCTGGTCTAATTACTTAGAGATCCAACGTGGCCAGACAAATATGCTGGTAAGATCTAGCTAGTCCCACGATGATTGTGGTAGCATGAGAGAATATTTATACCAGCTAGTACAGAATACATGGTCAGATAAACTGCCACATTTAGACTATGCCCTTATCTATGAAGTGGTTTTCAGGAGGCAATCCAGAGCAGATGCAGAGGCTCTTAGAAGAGTCCTGCAACAATCAACCAAACAGGATACTATTGGAATACAAACTTAGTTTAGTGAAACAGAATTGGGATGACAAGCCGACACATCCATGGAGAGTTAATTTAAAACAATGGAGACAAAAGTATGCATAGAGAAGTAAAGAATGAGTAATTAAAAGGCTCCTGAAATAATATTACAAAAACTGAGTAGTCATATGCAAAATGTTCAAATTAGACAGCTACCTCCTCATACAGTAAACTTAATTCAAAGTATTTTGTAGAAAATTGGTTTTAAACCTGAGTAAAATGATTGAAATTGTCAATTTCTAAATAAAAACATGGGTGGTATATTTCCTGATATCAGCTTTAGTAATATATTTGGGAAGCTAGCAATAATTGTCAAAAAGCAAAGATATAAACAAATGAAATGACACCAAACTCTAAAATTTCTATATAGATAAGGGGAAAACACCGGAAGGTATGATTTCTTTTCTAAAGAATTCATATAGATGATGTATATAAGGCATGTGGAAGAATGAGAAGAATAAACTCGTATTATTAGAAAATGCAAATCTACGTAGCAACATCATCATACTCCTTTAAAATGTGGCATAATGTTAGAAATAAATATTGTTAAATGAAAGAAGTCATAAGGGACGTTAAAATACAAGACAATCTCAGTCATCTACAGTATACAGTGAAGCAAAAGACAATAGCCAATATCACAAGTTGACAAAAATGTTGCATTTGACTACAAAAGTGAGATTACCAAGTAATGGTGGGAGGAGTTAAGAAATGAAGGGAAAGGGAATTATAAGTGAATAAGTACAGTGCTATAGTCTTGAGAGCTTTGTTCCTGATGAAGATGTAGCACATTTGTATTTCTAAAACAGAAATGTTCACAATATTAAATACATGTTGTCTAAACCACAATATATTAAAATAAACAAGTGCTGGGTTTGGACCCAGCGCCACATATAGTCCCTGAGCCCCTCAGAAATCCAGGAGAGATTCCTCAGCACAGAGCCATGAATAAATCCTGAGCACTACTTGGTCTGACCCAGAAACAAATAACAAACAAACAAAGCAGGAAACTAGTGAACATCACGATTTGCAGAAAAGGAATCCTATGTAATGTTGAAGGTGTGCAAATTTGAAAAATATAGAAACTCACTATGAAATTTCCCCAAAATATTAAAACTACCATTATTAGAAACAAAACAATACCAATCTTAGCTATTTAAAGAATATAAAAACTTTATTTTAAAATATTTATTCACCAATAGTTCATTCAGACTGCAAGCTACCCATGTCATATTTGATATACCAACAACCAGTAACAATTATAGACCTCATTTCCATGACCTGAACAAATGGTTTGAGGCTATTCATGTTCCTGGAGCATCTTCAAGTATGAAGATGTTACTGGTGCCCGCCTCCAGCAAATTGATGAACAAGGGGAAGACAAGTAATACAAGTGATACAAGTGAAGTTTATTTAACCACTATTAGAAAAACCAGATGGCCTCGGGTTTTTGTGACTGTGAATTTGGAGGGATTATCTGTGCAGTTTGTACTGGGATTCTTGGGAGGCCACATCTGCTGGTTGTCAGACCGCTGAACCAAATGACAACATTGCACCTAAATTGAAGAAGTAGAGGTGACAGGTAGGAGCTTTGATAGTCCATAGACAGTTGTTCCATTAATCACAGATCATTGGTGAGCAGATGAATTGTATGGTGCAATGGCTTTTGAGGCTATGATATTGCTGGCTATTATTGATGCTCAGAGAATGTTAGTAGATGCTAATGTTGGGATTCAAAATAAGTTTGGGACAAAGCCTTCAACTATGGATTTTTTTTTCCTGTGGGGAGAGAATGAGGAGAGGGAAGTGGAAGAAAGGAAGACCGTCCTTTCTCTTTCCCTTGGGCTTCTAGTCCTCTGTTATAAACCTTTCTACATCTTTTTCTCCACTGTGTTTTTCTTCCATTGGCTGATCTTAACAGGAAGTCAACTTGTGAGACAGTTTGAAAAACTAGTTGTTGAGTTTCTGCTTTACCATCACTTGGACTTGTTGCTGAAAGAAAATAACTTTACTGTGAAGTGTGATAAATAAATTTGCATACCAGCTATTTAATTGACAGTGGTCAAGATATAGATATTTTCTTTTTTTAAATGGCAGCCAAGTTGTCTCATAACAATTAAAATATTCATTTGGCAACTGCGGATATCTTACATTATCATATACTAAACTTCTTTTTATATATTTGAATATATTTCTAAATCTTCTATTTCACTGGTATGATTTATAAGCCAATATGAAACTATTGCATTTATGGACATACTATATTATGAAGTTTTTATTAAATCACTGTGAATTACAAAGTTGTTGACTTATTCATGATTGAGTTTCCAGCATGCAATGCTCCAGCATTGTATGTAAATCCATATTCACTGATTTTGTTTGAGGCCCTTTAAGTTTCATCAGTAAATGCTAGACATGAGAGCCTTCTACTGAGACTATATCACCTACAAGGCAGAGCCTGGCAAGCTACCATGTTTTATTTACTTGTTATGCCAAAAAATAGTAACTATTATGGACCTCCAGTTCCATGATCTGAAGAATGGTTTTGGGCTCCTCCTGTCCCTTGAGCACGCAGATGCCCTTGGGTTACAAATGCTTGCAATGGAAGTAATGGAGATGTTACTAGTGCCCACTCGAGCAAATCAATGAACAATGGGAAGACAGTGATACAGTGATGGAAACAACCTATACTACTTAGATATGCATACAGATGTAAATAGCTGTATATACATGTGTGCATATATGTGTATATATTATATGCAATTTTTATATGTAAAACTCATATATATATTAAGTAGTATAAAATATATCATCATTATATATAATATATAATGATTGATAATTGGATATGTATCTATTATTTTCATAAAACATTTATAATTTCATAAAATCCATATAACTAATAGCTATGGATAATATTTCATAATTATATATTATATATTAATATATATAACTGAATGTTTATATATAAGTATGCCAAGAATATATAATGAAATACTTAGTTATTAAAATGAAAAAGTCTTGCCATTTGTGACAATACAATGGAGTTTGAGGTGATCATGCTAAACAAAGTATTAGAAAGATTAGAGATTATTATATATATGTACATACATGTATATCTTAAGAAAAATAGTAAATATACAAAATCCTAAAAAAATGAAACCTTTAACTCTGGTAACAAAACAGCAATGATCAGTGTGAAAGGTGTTGGGATAGGCTTTAAAGGGAGTAAAGAGTGGTAAATTGTAGGTAGATTTTTGGTGGTGGTTGTAGTGTGGCATATACATGGCTTAAGGTGTAGTTATATTCCTACCCGAGGCCCTTCCTACCTCTCCATTTCAACTCCCCCACCTTAGTGTCTTTTTTAAAGAATAAAATTACTATAATTTCTGAATAATCCATGCCTTAATTCATGCTTATTTCCCAGTACATTATTTTTCCCTATGTTCTAATATGTATAACAAAACTGGATGGAAATTGGCATTGGCTCCTTGTTTAGGCAATTATTGCAGGTTTTAGCTATTTTTAAAGATCTCGGAAGAGTGCGTCCTTCCTCTTCTGTTTGAATATTCTTTCACCTATCATTTCTTATTTCTGCTTCCTGATAACGCCTCGAGTCATCTTGCTCATACTGATAGAGAAAATAACGGTTTTCAAAGGTATTGCGAACCTACTGCTTAATACACCTATGAATGTGTCCTTGTGCTGTTAAATGCTAATACAGTTAAGCGTGTTGGGGTGGAGGAGTCATCTTGATGACCACCATGGTCTCAGAAGTCAGTGTTGGAGTCAGAGGAAGGAATCTTCATGCCGGTGGAAAGGTTGAAGGAAGGAAGAGCAGAGCAAGGTTTGAGGCATGAGGTGCTGGAAGACGGAACACTCCCTTGAAACAAGGATGAGCACAAGGGGTGCAGCTCTAGGAGCTGAGAAAGGTGGAACAAATTCCTTCCTGAAGTCTGGAAAGGGATCAGGGCCTTCCCCATACCTTGGCTTCAGCCCAGTGGCAGTGGCTTTCGGATCATAACTTCAGGACAGCAGGAGACCCTATGTGTGTTCTCCTTACCATCTGATTCGTGGCACTGCTTATAACAGCCACAGGAAATAAATAAGTTGATTGGATAGGAAAGTCCCTGAAATAGGTGTGATGGCTCATGCCAGTAACTCATATATGAGGAACTGACTTTCTGTACTTTCCTCTCGTCAGAACTCCACCCAGCAGACCAGCCTATCACAACCCGGGCTGCGCGGTTCATCAATAAATGCTGGATTTTGAGATGACTACAAGAGTATGCTACCCGCAGGGCAGAGCCTGGCAAGCTACCCGTGTCGTATTTGATATGCCAGATACCAGTAACTATTATAGACCTCATTCCCATGACCTGATGGTATGGTTTGAGCCTCTCTATGTTCCTGGAACAAGCAGGTGCCCTTGGGCTTTACTTGCATGAGACAGGTCATATAGAGATGTTACTGGTGCCCGCTCGAGCAAATCGATGATGAACAGGAAGACAGTGAATGTTAGCACAGTAAAAACATTAATATATTGTTAAAGATTTATAACAAATAAATAAATTTTTAAACATATAACAGACTATTGTATTTTATGATTATAATAATAAAAAAGGGTTCAATTTATGGAGTTGTAGAAATTATCGCTTGTTGTAGAAATATGAATATATCATTGATTATGTTGTTCTTTACTTAATACTTTAATACAATTTAATTCAATGAAATATTTTGGTAATCTGTTATTTAGTAGTAGACATTTCTGGTTGATAAATTCATCACGCACTATTTTGAAATTTGAATATTTTCCTAGAATTATTTAAATTAACAATACTGTCATTTTTATTTTAGAATACATAAATGGCAGTCAATTTTAGCATAATTTATAAAATCTTTAAATTATTAATTAGATTTTGATATTTGCATTTCCTATGTACTTTTTTTCTGTGTTGCTGAAAGTATGGGTCTATAGTACTTTTCTTTTCCTTTTGTTATGCTAAATATTATATGCACTGTCCACTTAGTCATCTCAACATTAGGACATAAAAACTAAAGTCTGAAAAATTATAAAGGACATCAATAATGATGTTTCCTGAATTTATGAATAAATATTTATATGTGCATGAATTATGGCTTTACAAATATAATGTATTACAGGAATTTATATATGGAATATATTATAATATGAATTCTATATTATATATTATGTATATTATATATTTATAATACATATAAATATATGAATACTTGGTTAGAATCATGACGTATACAGCTGAAACTAAAAAGAAAATACATATTTAATTGTTTTATCAAGATCTCCACTTTGATCTGACTAAGATGTGGAGGCGTCAGTTGCATCATGCTGTATATGACACTGGAGAAGAATTGTTCCTTGGAACATGCGACAAAGAGGCATCATTGGCGTTGGTGTCCTTGTCAACATGAACATGGCCGTAAACATTGATTCATTTGAATGCCTTACAAACCGAATAGGACGATTACACTTGGAGAGATGTGGCCCACTGCCAGCAATTTCTATCTTCATTGTCTACGCACCAACATCGACATACAAAGAAGATGAAATTGAGAAATTCTACGTGGAACAGGGGAGTTCTATAAAAAAGATCACACTTTCTACAAGATCATAGTCGGTGATTTTACTGCCAAGATAGGACCAAGAAGATCGGCTGAAGAACTCCACATCGGGACCCATGGCCTAGAATGGAACGAACAGGGTGAGAGACTATCTGAGTTCATCATGTCCACCAAGACCATTCATGGGAACTCACAGTTCCAGAAAGCTGAAGCGAAACATTGGACATGGGAATCTCCTGGTGGACAGTTCCACAATGAAATTGACCACATCATCTTCAATCAACGGTTTTGTCTGACCAACATAGCTGTCGTCCCCAAATTCAAACAGGATTGGACCACCGTCTCCTTTGTGCAAAATTCTACTTCCCGCAATGGGGAGAAAAGGCGCAAAGTTTAAGAAGAGAACTCCCAGAACGACCACCAACTGGGAACTCTTTGGCACCATTCCAGCAACATGGGAAGATACCATCATTGAAGACATCGATGAAGAATACAACCGACTGGTTCAGCACCTCCATGATTGTGCGAAGAATGCTGAGAGAGAGACTCAAAAGGACGCCTGTCTTCAGACACTCTCGAGCTCATTCGCCAACGTGGCAAGGCGCGAGCCTCAGGAGACCAAATGCTAACATCCAAGCTTGCTAAACAGTGCAGAGAAGCGATAAAAGAAGACTTCAAAGACAGAAGAGCAGAAATACTGGAAGATGCAGCAGAAGCCAGGAAAAGCATTCGCATTGCCCGCCTGTCCTTTGCCAACTATAAGACCAAGATGACTGCCCTCCGATGCCCTGATGGATCTATCACATCTTCCAGAAAGGCAATGGAGAAGATTATCCAGGACTGCTATGCAAATCTCTTTGATAGCCACATCCACCTGCCCACATACCAAATTCC
This sequence comes from Cryptotis parvus, assembly GCA_021461705.1. Classification (NCBI taxonomy): domain Eukaryota; kingdom Metazoa; phylum Chordata; class Mammalia; order Eulipotyphla; family Soricidae; genus Cryptotis; species Cryptotis parvus. Next base: position 55,268 of record JAJIBD010023991.1, read on the forward strand.
ACAGGATGGATATGTCATTCCCAACGTTCTCCCTTCTGAAATCCGACATGCCATCTCATCAGTAAAGAAGGGAACAGCACCAGGCCCAGACAAAGTCAGACCCGAACACCTGAAGAATCTGCCGTCAGTACTCATCAATACACTAGCTCGGCTCTTCACACGCTACCTGTCTGAATGCAAGGTGCCCTCCCAATGGAAAACCAGCAGGACAGTTCTACTGTTCAAGAAGGGAGACATTCACGACATTGGCAACTATCGCCCCATCTGCATGTTGTCTGTCATCTACAAGCTGTTTACACGAGTCATCCTGAACAGGATTAGCAGAACACTAGATGAAGAACAACCATGAGAGCAAGCAGGCTTCTGGAAAGGATTCAGCACAATCAACCATATCCACACGGTAACCAAGCTCATTGAGGTTTGTAGGGAGTACAAAATGCCGCTCTGTCTCACGTTCATTGATTTAAAGAAAGCCTTTGATTCTGTGGAGACTGAAGCAGTCATCAAAGCCCTAGCCAAAAAGGGTGTTCAAACCCAATACATCAAGATCCTTTGTGAGCTGTATTATGGATTCACCACCAGGATCTCACCATTCTACAAAGAAGTGATCATTAATGTGAAAAGAGGGGTTCGACAGGGTGACACCATTTCACCAAAACTCTTCAGTGCCACCCTCAAGAACATCATGCGACAATTAGAATGGGAGAAATGGGAGCAAAGGTAGATGGTCGGCAACTACACCACCTCTGCTTCGCTGATGACATCGTTCTAATAACACCAAACATTAGCCAAGCGGCACAAATGCTGGCTGATTTTGACCAAGAATGTGGAAAGGTAGGTCTACAGCTGAATCTGAAGAAAACTATCTTCTTGAGAAATGAACTAGTTCCTGAGGCCCCATTCACTCTCAATGGAACAAACATCTCTGAATGCAGCAGTTATGTGTACCCTCGGTCGAGAAATCAACATGATGAACGACCTAAAACCTGAGCTGCGCAGGAGGAAGAGAGCGGCATAGAATGCCTTCAAAGGCATCGAAGAAATAGCTAAAAGGACAAAGAACCTCCGGCTCCGGGCACATCTCTTTGACTCCACCGTTCTCCCTGCATTAACATACGCCTCAGAGACCTGGGCCCTAGGGAAAGCAGGATGAGAATGCTACTCAGGTCTCCCAGAGAGGAATTGAAAGAGCTATGCTTGGAATATCACGCCTCACTCAAGTGAGAGAAGGAATCCGATTTCTACCTCCATCGCTATTCCAGAATCAGGGATGCTGTCTCGTTTGCCAAGGCATCGAAAATCAGATGGGCTGGACATGTAATGTGATTTGGAGACAACCGCTGGACTAGAGCCATTACCGACTAGATCCCACGGGATGTCAAAAGATCACGTGGCCACCCACCTATAAGATGGTCAGACTTCCTTGTAAAGACCCTGAAGGAACGGTTTGAGACTCTTAATATTCCTGAATCAACCAGATGCCATTGGGCTACATTGGCAAGTGATAGGGTCCAATGGAAATGTTACTGGCGCCTCTCGAGCAAATCGATGAATAACGGGATTCAAGTGTTCAAGTGATCGAGTGATAAATATATCAATACTTGGTTAGAATCATGACGTATACAGCTGAAACTAAAAGGAAAATACATATTTAATGGTTTTATCAAGATCTCCACTTTAACTCCTTAAATTTCTTTATATGTTCAATATATCCTTTTAAATTGTTTAAGAAGCCCCAGGAGTTGATTTTTGTGAAGTTATCCATCTTTAGGTTTTACAATGAAATATATTGCCTTAGGTAAAACTTATAGGTAAAAAGAAGAATAATCTTCATCATTTATCTTGCATGATCCCAATTTAATTCTGTCTAGAATTATGGTTTGCATTCTTCTGAATCTAAAAAATATTTTATTTGAACTGTATCTGTTATATATATACATATATGTATATATATATATATATACATTCTTAAATGTAACAATGAATAATATAAATATATCGATCTTTCTAACTTTCTGGGTTTGGAATACTTTTTGTTTCTATTTTGAAATAACACTGGGATTTATTTATTTGACTCTTTAATCAATTATAAACTGCTCAATATATAAAATACTATTAATATCTTGAGATACTTGCAGACATGGGGAAGAGCTTCTACTGGCTCTCCCTGTGATCAGCTGCTCACGAGGTGCCCGGGAGTGATGGTGGGTTCTAGCCCTGGCCCACCAGCCCAGCAGAGCCTCGCAACAAGCCAGACGACCCCCCCTCTCCATGAGGGCCTCCATTTTCCACATCCGACTTCTCTCTCATCAGACTTCCACCCAGCAGACCAGCCTATCTGGACTTAGAGATGTCTACAAGAGTATGCTACCTGCACGGCAGAGCGTGGCAAGCTACCCGTGTTGTATTTGATATATATGCCAAATACCAGTAACAATTATAGACCTCATTCCGGAATGAATTGAGGCTCTTTATGTTCCTGGAGCAAGCAGATGCCTTGGGCTCTACTAGCATGAGACAGGACATATGGAGCTGTTACTGGGGCCCGCTCGAGCAAATCGATGATGAACGGGAAGACAGTGATACAGTGATTAATTTCTTATCAGAAAAGTCACTTATATATTTTTCTTGGTTGAGAATGGAACATTAATTTTCATCATTCCAGGAGGTTTTATGAAGAAAATTCTATTCTAGCACAGTAAAACAAAAAAATTCAGTTTTTGATGAGGCTTGCTCTAGGGGAATGCCGGGGTCCCCGACAGTGTCAGGACAGAGGTTCTCTTCTACCTCTGAGGACGCTGGGAGAACAGATGAAAACTCATGATTCCGGTGCAGTTCCAAAAAGGCTTTTTAATAGTACAAAAATTCTTCCACATCACTCCAATATAATGAACAAACTCTAGCTCTCGTCCGAACTTGACTATACAAAAAAGCCTAAGTCTCCCACCAAAGAGAGAGGATCTCACCCGAGCTGAGTCCTACCCATTCTGAAGGAGCAAAAGGCCAAAGAGCAAAAAGCCAAAAGCCAAAAGCAAAAGGCCAAAAGCCAAAGCTGAAAGCAAAAAAGGCCCAAAGCCAAAAGGTGAAGGGGCCTCAAGTCAGCCCCTTTATATACACCAAAGTAATCCGATTTGTGACAGGGAGGGTCATGTCAACAAAGAACCCTAAACAGAGTGTAGTGCCACACCCTATTGCAGGTATAAACAAAGGTTATGCCAAGGGACTAATCCCGAGATTATCTCTTATGTAAAACACTGGAGAGAGAGAGGGCTGATATAAAGTAATACATCTTAACTTCATGAGCTTCATGTAATCTAGATGGTACCCACAAGGTCCTTCTTATTATTATCTGCACCAGGGTGATTCTGAGTAACTTGTTCTTGTGTACTGAAAGGGTCACACTAGCCTGCTTAGAGCAAACTAGTATGATCCTTCCTATAGTCTTCCTATAGTCTCAGGGTAGCCAGGGTGGTAGTCTCCTGGTAAATTCTAACTGTCCCACGTTGGGTGCAGTGGGTATAAAGAGGAGCTGTGCCCAATCTAGAAAACATAGAAGTCTTAGTAGATGTATAAGTCAGAAGTTATTCAATCAAGGTGACTTTTATAATTGCCACACCCTCTAGCAGTGTTTACATAGAAGAGAGGTCTCATTAGAATGAATCTTGGCTTAAATAAGATTAAGCTGGGAGTGGGAAAACAAAGCTCCCAGGTTAGCTAAACATATCCTCCAACAGCTTGCCATATGATAATTTTTATTTTATAGAACAACTCCACAATGACAGTTGTTTAAAAACTATAATAAATTGATTAGTTCAAAATATTGTGGTGGTGTACCTCTTTGGCACTAAGGATGTGAAAGTATTTACTACTCCTATAGTACATGCTATGGTATAACCCATGGTTACAATAAATTTTGTTTCCTTTAAGGGCCACATCCACCATTTCTCAAGACTTACTCCTGGCTCAGCAATCACTTCTGGTGGCTCTCTGGGGACTGCACATAGTGCCAAAGATTGAACCTAGGTTTGGCTGCATATAAGACAAGTCCCCTCAACACTGTACTATCTCTCCATAATTTTATGCTAAATTATCCTGGTAGATACTAACGTTATTATTGGTAAACAGGCAAATAAACTGGAAAATAAAAGGAAAGATTACACATTTTCCCCAATAACTCAGAGATCATAAAAAATAGTGCATTATATTTCCAACATGCTCTTATAATTCTCTCTATAAAAATAAGAAATAGCTAATGCAAAACTAAGCTAAAAGATATATATATTTTAATAGTATGTCTGTCAAAATATATCTAATATAGAATTACAGTTTGCAATCATTACTGCTACAAATATCGAGCCATCTCAAAATTTATAAAATAGATTATTCACTGAGATAATATTGTAATTTTAAAATTAGCTTGTCCAATGTAGCCAAATAATAGAGCAAAAAATATATTTCCCAAATTATATATATTTTTATAATTTTGGTTAAACAGTGTTCTACCCCATTCTTCCTATGCTCTGATTGTTCTAAGCCCCACTAGAACAGGATTTATGCATCAACAGATGTAACGAAGGTTTTTATTCCACCCATACTTGAGTCTTGTGACTGACCTTTGTTTTGATGCAGGGTCAAAAGTGTTTCCATACTGTTGTCTCCTTGACTCATCTCAATTATAACAAAACAATATAAATCTTTTAAGACAGAAATGCACTTAGGATAGCTGATTTACTATTGTTCTGAGCTAACAAACGTCTTTTTCTATCTTCCTAGTCCATTTTAGATGGGAAAATAACAAAATAAATCTCTTAGAAATAAACAAATCTCTTTGGGAGTTAGAGAACAGCTCTTAAAAGAGTCATTGTGAGGTGCCCAATTTCCTCCATTTCACATTGGATGTTCAGATATGTTTTGGAGAGAAACACACTTAGAAGACTTGATGTCAGTTACCTTGTCTTCTTTTTGGGGACACTTTGTAAAAAACAAACCACTTAAATGTGCTGCCTAGTAGTTCATTTTATTTTTATCTCTTCCATTCCTTTTAAGGTGTCAAATGTGCTCCCATGGACTCACACTAGCATTTATATATAAAGAAAGGAAATGACTTTGAAAAAAGTAATGTTTACTACATACACCTCCAGAGAGAAAGAGACCAATACGTTTTCTCTGTATTGTTTTTTCATTTTCCTGAATATTTAGTTAATACATCATTGTTTCCATGCTATAGAAAACCCTGTTAGAACAAAAAAATTTGAGTTTATTATGATGACAACCAAAACCTTCATTCGCCATCCACTCCTTATGCTCTTAAAAACTTCCTGTCCTTTAAACAAATGGCAGTGAATCTTGGGTTGTTTTCCATTAATCCCAATGGAATTATAAAGAAATATGCTATTCTGAATACTGAGAGGCATGTATCAAAATCTCCATATAAATGCTCCTATATATTCTGCTGGATATCAGATCTAGGTGAGTTACCAATGGAAATATTTTGTTAGCACCCACTGTTCCAGGTCAAGCACTTACAAGAAAAAAATTAAAAAAGAAAGGAAAAGAAAAGAAAAAGCTATGCATACCCTTTCTCAAATAATCCACCTTCGTGGCTTCAGTAGTTCCTTCTGGGAATTGCTCTTAAAAGCCATTCTGCAAAATACAGAGCAGGATAAAGTTGCTATTCACTAGACTTCTGGGGAGCTGGCTTTCTGTTTCTCAGAGAGCTGAAGGTGGCAGGTGGCACTTCTGATTGTTCTCTGGGGTCATCATTAAAATCCAGACAGTTACCGTTCACCACCACTGAGCCACACTGAAACTTTATGAGGCCAGACAAAACCAGGCTGGTCACTGTCGTTCATCCATATAACTACTCTCTCACCAGCACTGGGGAATTCAGCATCCATATCTTCTTGCATATATGAGGTTGAATAAAATCCCACATTAAAGATCGTTTTCAGAAAAACTCTGTGATTTTCCTCTCCCCATCACAGAACCCATGTGGAAATGAATCAAAAAGAAAAGATACTGCATTTTAAATCCTAACAGGAAAAAAAGGGAGGATCTTCACAAATTCTATGTCTAGAGAAATTTAGGAAAGTTGAGGTAAGGCAAATTGGGAATTTATCTAGTTAACCTTATAGCAAAGGGAGTGCTAAAACAATTATTTAAATGAAAGGAAGTAGAAGATAAGATTTACAATTTCAGAAAATGTAACTACATTGAAACAATCTTTCATGCCATATTTTATATGCAATATTTGATGGCTGAAGCATAAAGCATAAACCATCTTATATAATAATGTGACAACACAGTATTCGTAACACAGTTATATTTTACATAGTTGGTAAAGTTATTTTTCTTAAAGTAAAAGCGGGTCTAATCTGTGACTTTTCTACACAAGCACTTTCTGTGATTAGACAGCACTTAGGACAAAATTCCCAATTCTTTCTCATTATCAGGTCATTCTCTGAAGATCCCATGGTAACACCAACTTGGTGTTGCTGAGGAGGCTCCCAAATACCATTAGGGCAGCCCAAGAGTAGCCCCAGGGCTTTCTAAGCACTTCTTGGGAGATGGCCCGAATAAAATTTTCACGTCATATCTTTATTTAAAATAAAATAAAGGCAGGCAAATAGTTTTTTTGCAGAGAGAATTTTGCAGAGAGAATTCATCTGCAAATACACATTGCAAATACATGTTGCCAAATACAAGTAAGACAGAAAGAAATCACTGAGTATCTGTCACAAAGAATTCTTATTTCCACATAGATTCGCAGACGACTACCTTGGACACAGTATGCAATCACAGAAAATTTAAAAGCATAAACAGAAACCACAGGGGCAAGAGAGAAGCTCTAAAAAGATCACAAATATGATTCACATGGGTAGAACACATGACTTACACATGTTAGGTCCAAGCTGAATACCCAGAAATGCATGGTGCTTCAAAACAGCAGGAGATAGCCCTGGTAACACCTGACACTTAGTACTGCCAGTCTAACATACTCAAGTGCTGTAACTTTAGGGCCCTATCTTTGGGCCAAGTACCTTTGAGCATCACCTCCAAACACACCCAGGATCATTTGATGTGACCTCTATTTAACAAAATGCCCTGATTACTTTGTATGTGAATGGGGGATCATAGTCATTGCAGCAAAGGCAGAACACTTTTCTCAATCTTTCCTCTTTTTTTGTCATATGGAATAAAAGTCTTCCAGAGGAAAAGAAAGGGAAGGACAACTCTGTTACTCTAAAGATTCTTGTGAAAGCAACATTATTGCCAGAAAATTAACAGATCTTTCTCTTTCTAATAGAAGAGAACTAATCCTTCTTCCTGGTCACGGATTTAATGCTGGGGACAAAACAGAGTGGTTCAAGAGACCAAGATATAGGGTCACAATTATTCCTCCAGAATGAAGCTTAATCAAAACAGCAAAAGGGGGAATAAAATGTTTAATATATATATATATTATATATGAAATTTATATATATATTTATTTATATATATATTTCATATATATATGAAATTTGAAATGCCGAAAGCAGAAAAGAATGAAGAAAAGAAATAACTGAATCAAAAATTGCCATATTCTTCCAAAATTAATGATATATCCTTGAATTTATAAAAATTAAAAAATACTCAATAAGATAAATACCAACACACACACTCACATGCACTACACCAACAGAGTCATGGCATACTGAATTCTGTTAAGGGAATAATTTAAAAGTGTATACTGCAATTGTAAATAATACATATAGTATATAGTATTTATCTATATATATTATTTATAATATATACACACATATATATTATTTTATACGAAATAATGGGAAAAATAAAAGTAGAATTTAAATGGGAAAATATGCAAACTGGAAGATAATGAACTGTTTCCTTGAACTGAAAAAAAAAGAAATAAAACAAAATAAAAATGTGAAACTAGTGTTTTATATAAATACATACATACACACAAAAAGATATATATTTTATATATGTAAAATGGAATATATACATTTATATATACATATGCATATGTAAAATTTTATATATGTAAAATGTGACATAGGGAAGATCCACTGCCTAGCACCACTTGTGGGGTTCCAAGTCCTTCTGATCGAAGTGCAGCCCATGGACGGTGTGAGGCCTGTCATGGCCTCCGGCACCCGGGCCCATGTCTTCCCGGAGTTGGGTTGCTTGGGAATGCAGCAAAAAGCGGGTGGTAAACTCCATCTAAGGCTCAATACTGGCACATGACCGATAGTCAACAAGTACCATAAGGGAAAAAATTGAAAAGAACTTTGAAGAGAGAGTTCAAGAGGGCATGAAACCATTAAGAGGTAAACAGGTGGAGTCCGTGCAGTCCACATGGAGGATTCAACCTGGCGGCACTTGGCTGGCCAAGCCTGTGGCCTGGCTAATCTTTCCCACCACCCGCCCCTGTCGGGAATGCCACCGGGGTCCCGACAGTGTCAGGACAGAAGTTATCTTCTACCTCCGAGGACGCCGGGAGAACAGATGAAAACTCATGAGTCTGGTGCAGTTCCAAAAAGGCTTTTTATAGTAAAAAAGCTCTTCCACAGCACTCCAATATAATGAACAAACTCTAGCTCTGGTCCAAACTTAGACCATACAAAAGAGTCTAAGTCTCCCACCAAAGAGAAAGGATCTCACCTGAGCTGAGTCCTACCCAGAAGAAGGAGCAAAAGGCCAAAGAGCAAAAGCCGAAAGCCAAAAGCCGAAAGCGAGAAAAAAAAGGCCAAAGAGCAAAAAAGCAAAAGGCCAAAGAGCAAAAAGCCGAAGGCTAAAAAGACCTCAAGTCAGTCACCTTATATACACCAAAGTATCCAGGGAGGGTGTGTCAACAAAGAATCCTAAACAGAGTGTAGTGCCACACCCTATTGCAGGTATAAATAAAGGTTATGCCAAGGTCTAATCCTTTCTACCGAGATTATCTCTTATGTAAAAAAATGGAGAGAGAGGGCTGATATAAAGTAACACATCTTAATTTCATGAGCTTCATGTAATCTAGATGGTACCCACAGGTCCTTCCCTATTATTATCTGAACCAGTGTGATTCTAAGTATCTTGTACTCATGTACTGAAAGGGTCACACTCGCCTGCTTAGAGCAAACTAGTATGATCCTTCCTATAGTCTCAACGTAGCCAGGGTGGTAGTCTCCTGGTAAATTCTAACTGTCTCATGCTGGGTGCAGTGGGTATAAAGAGGATCTGTGCCCAATCTAGAAAAACATAGAAGTCTTAGTAGATGTATAAGTCAGAAGTTATTCAGTCAAGGTGACTTCTATAACTGCCACACCCTCTTGCAGTGTTTACATAGAAGAGAGGTCTCATTAGAATGAAACTTGGTTTAAATAGATTAGGCTGTGAGTGGGCAAAACAACAAAACTCCCAGAAGAGCTAAACCTGTCCTCCAACATGCCCCTTTCCTCCCGACCCCTCCACCTGTCCGCTCTCAGCCCCCCCCATCCTCTTCGGCAGGGGTAACAGGGGTGGGTGGGCAGGGCCAGGGGTGAGGTCTGCAGGGACCGCCCCCAGCCAGCCACCAGCTGCAGACAGGCATTTCCACCAAGGTCATGTGCTGCGACCTGCTCTGGGATGGCTGGAAAGGTCTGGCGGGAAGGTGGCTAGGGGACACATGTCTATTTCAAGCCCAGGTATGTCTGATCCAGAGACTCAGAGACATAGGGTAGAGCCTAGCTGACCATGAGACACCCAGGAGGGAAGGTGGGTTCTGGTCCTGGCCATCATCCTAGCAGAGCCTCACAAGAAGCCAGAGGAACCCCCACAACATGAGAGTCTCCATTTTCAACATCCAGACTCCACAGCCCGTCAGAGCTCCACCCAGAAGAAAAGCTGATCTTTACCCTTCTCAGTTCACCAATACATGTATGAGATGAGAGGCTACTCCAAGAGTATCCCACCCACAGGGCAGAACCTAGCAAATTACCCAAGTCATATTTGATATGCCAAGAACCAGTAACAATTATAAACCTCATTCCCATGACCTGAAGGAATGGTTTGAGCCTCTTCATGTTCCTGGAGCGAGCAGTTGCCCTTGGGCTACACTAGCCTGTGACAAGACATATGGAGATGTTACTGGTGCCCGCTAGAGCAAATCAATGAACAATGGGAAGACAAGTAATACAAGTGATACAAGTAACACTCATTATTCAATACTGAGTAACAATAAACACTCAGTATTCAAACTTTGAGGCAATTCATTAGCAATAGATCAATAATTAAATGCATGCTAAATAAAAGCCTTTAAAAAGTAACATGATACTAGATAAAAATTTGACTCTTTCCCGGTATTCTCAAAGATACAGAGTACTGGGAATATGATATCACTTGTCACTTGTCTTCCCGTTGTTCATCGATTTTCTCAGTGGGCACTAGTAACATCTCCATATGACCTGTCACGTGCTAGTGTTGTCTTGGGACATCTGCTTGCTCCAGGAATACCAACAGCCTCAGAACATTCCTTCAGGTCATGGGAATGAGGTCTATGACTGTTACTGGTTTTTGACATATCAAATCCTACACGGGTAGCTTACCAGGTTCTGTCATGCAGGTGGTATATTCTCAGTATTAGGCTCTCTTCTCATGCATTTACTGATGAACCACACGGCTGCTTTGCACAATGGGGAGAGATGGGCTTTTCTCTTTGGTGGAGCTCTGATGAGCTGTGGAATCTGGATGTTGAAAATGGCGGTCCTCATGGTGTGGGGGGTTCCTCTGGCTTGTTGCGAGGCTCTATTAGGATGGTGGGTCAGGGCCTGAACTCACCATGCCCTCTGGGTGCCTCATGATCAGCTGGGCACAGGGAGAGCTGGTAGCAGCTCTGCCCAGTGTGTCTGTGTCTCTGAATCAGGCATACCTGGCTTGAAATAGTCTTTGCTAATTGGCTTGCCTGAAAGCGTGAGCAAGGCCACCAGATGTGCAGACAGAGAAGGAGGAGGAAGAGATGGAGCAGCCAGACTCAGCCTCAAGGGTTTTCTGCAGCTGCATTCTGAGCATAGTAAACACCAAGGATATCAATGCCATCATCCTGGCTCAGAAGAACATGCTGGACCTCTTTGAGAAGACCAACAAGATGCTGCTAAACTTCAACAGACTGTCGAAGTGCTAACCTGCAGCAGATGAGCAGTGCTTCCTGCAGCATACGTGTGTGCTGGTGGAGCTCAAGAGTGACCTGGACAGCATCTTCCACCACATCTGGATGCTTAAAGGGAAGCTGAGCAGGCAGCGCCCAGAGATGTTCAGCCACATACCCGAGGTCATGTGGAGGATGAGGCCTCGTGTATGTGGTTGAAGGATGAAGGATGAGGATGAAGGATGAAGAGGATGAGGATGAAGAACCATCCTGCCCAGCACCACCACCACCACTACTGCCACGTTAGAGCAGAGCACCAGCTCAGACGACACCAGCCCTGCCACCGTCTCTCAGTCCCGGCTCGAGGACCTATCTCATGCCTGGTCCTGCTCCCCTGCTATCAGCCGCCACAGTCCAACAGACCAGGATGATGAGGACATTGAGGCACTGGGTGAGAAACTGGGCAAGGGTATATGATAATCAGTATAAAATTTCTTTTACTTACCTTAATACAGTAAAGTAGAAGCTCTTTAATACAGAATAGCATCAATGAAGTAATTTCATTTATATCATGTAAATATGAAATGTATGACAAAAATGGAGGTGAGAAATAGAAGTTAATGTAAACTGTAAAAAATAGAAAATAATATAGAACTAATTGTTTATAAGGAAAATATCAACATACCAAAATGTATATTTCTATACACCAACTTTATAAGCATACTTAGGGCTGGAAAGATTAAATAGAGTAGGTAAACACTTTTCTGGTATTCTGTCAATCAGGCTTAATCCCTGATCCCACAAAGGGTGCCACAACCACCATCATGAGTGATCCTTGAGTACAGAGCCAGGATTAAATCCTGATAACTGTTAGGTGTGGCCCCAAATCTTTAAAAGAGCTCTAAATAGAAAGGCTCGAGATTTTCTGTCACTGCACCATCTCTACAATATGAGTCATATCCAGCTCTTTCCTGGGGACTATGTTTATTTTGCTTTTAACATGAGATAAGGAATGGCTTTTGATTCTGAGTTCATACTCAAAAACTTAAACTTTAGATTATGAAAACAGAATAAGTACACATTACAGAATCAGGTATTTATAAATTTCAGGAGTTTTAGAAAGAAAAGTAATCTGAAGCATTACATTCTTATCCATATAACATATGACTTTAAAGACTTTGGAGGTTCACTTATTCCACATTATGAACTAAAAGCATCACATGCATTTTTGATATCAAATAGCCTTGCTATGGTATTTGAAGTACAAAAGAAATTTAATGAAGTAAAATGATTCAAGAAGAGCATATTGCACTTACAACACTTATTCTCTATACTATAGGCTTCTAAAGCGAGGTGGGTGTGATGCTGTGAAGAAAAGCAATTCCATTCTCAGTAGGTTATCACAGTGTATTTTCAGAAGTTTCTAATTGAAGGCATGCTTCATTTGCCATGGCTATAAAAAATCTACATTTGCTCATGATTATGTCTGTAAGTGCCCTTATAAAACGTACTCTAGCTAACAAACCTACACACTTACGTATGTGCACACACATGAATGTAGACAAAAATATTTTGTTTTTTTTTGAGAACTTTCCATGTCGATTGCTTCTTTTTCCTTTCTATTTTCTAATATATTAATGAAGATGGAAGGGTTTAGTATTACTTCATATCAAAGCATTTAAATAATAAATATTTTACTGTAGTCCAGTATAAAATTACAAAATTTAATTGCAATATGGAATATTTTCCCTTTTCTCTAAATTATATTTTTCTTATATTGACTTTTAAAATCAGACTCATTTTTTAACTGTTCTCCTTTAAATTGTCTTGAACCTTAGACCCAAGCTTTAAAATATTTTCTTTTAAATTTTCTGGAATTTAGGGGCAGGAGCAATAACACAATGTGTACAGCATTTGCCTTGCATGCAGCCAACATGGGTTCGATCCCGGCATCCCATATGGTACCCGGAGCAACACCAGGAGTAATTCCTGAGCAAAGAGCCAGGAGTAACACCTGAGCATTGCAGGGTATGACCCAAAAAAGAAAGCAGGCCAGAGCGATAGCCCAGCGGGTAGGGCGTTTGCCTTGCATGCGGCCGGCCTGTGTCGGCCTGGGTTCGATCCCGGCATCCCATATGGTCCCCTGAGCACTGCCAGGAGTAATTCCTGAGTGCAGAGCCAGGAGTAACCCCTGAGCGTCGCCGGGTGTGATCCAAAAAGCAAAAAAAAAAAGAATTTTCTGGAATTTAGAATACAGTCTTGAATTTCACACACACACACACACACACACACTCACACACACACACACACTCATATACACATGCATGTGCACAGACAAATAATCTCCATACATTACATTAATTATAAAACTTTATCTTGTCACTTTATAGTTCTAATCAGATCTTACTGAAGAATTTAGGATGTGTCACACTATACCCATATATTTTGAAGACTGTTACACAGAAATCTAATTATTATAGAGAAATAGGGAACTGAAGTGGGAAATGTTTATGCCTTCAAGAACCAGTCTCATTAGCCAATCAGTATTAGTTCTCAGAATTAGTATTAGTATTAGTCTCAGTATTATTATCAGTATTAGTTCTTTTCTTTTTTGTTTTTCTATATAGAAGAGGCTAGAGTATACTAGATACTTCAAATAATCTCCAGCAATGTATCATTTTATTTGCTTGACAGGTCGTTTGCAGTTCCTGAAAATATCTCACCATAGAGTTCTAATTTGAAGAAGTTCACTATTTTACTATGGGGCATCTTACATCAAAAATTAGAAATTGTCTCAGGATACGCTGCCAAAATGACATGCCCTAACCTTGCCTTTGGCATGTAACACGCAATGTAACCATGAAGAAATTTGTTAATCCTGTAAGACTCTGGCTATTCCAGTATGAAAATGCAAAGTTACTGATTGTAGTAGCAAAACAATAAAAATAGTTTTTATTGTACAGTAAAAACTAATCAGTTATAAACATTGTGATTATCATGGCTATGGGATAGCACATTTTGGAGACACTTTTCTGAGCACGGATTTTTTCTTCTGCAAAAAAGTTGCAACTTTCAGATTATTACTTATGAACTTGAAATATAGAAATATCCAAAACCACAACACAAGAGTCCTAAATACTTAATAACTATAGATAATGAACATAGCCACATCTGAACATTGTGTACTGTCATAATATATCTGAAAAAAGAAAAGGGAAATTATTCATTCATACTCAGGTTTTCTTATTTGAGCTGACCATTGCTTGTGTAACTAGGTAAACACAACTCTAGATTCAAGGTTTCTTCAATTTACCAGAAAGAACAAGAGAGGAAGATGGTCAGAGTGAAAGAAACAATTCCTAGGAAGTTTTTTAATGGAAATTTAAGATAGCCATGGACAAATCAACCATTAATTATCTATGCATTAATTCCTTTAATTTTTCATCATTCAGTATATATTAAGCAATAGCACTATGCTCTACAGTGTTTAGAGATTTAGTGCGGAATAAGATGGTTGAGTTTGTGCCCTCCTGAATTAGCAACCCAAGTTCCAGAAAATAATAAACTCAATTTAAAAATTAAGTAGGGGATAAAGAAAAAAGACATTTGGGTGATTGGACAAGCTTAATCTGTATATTTGGGAATCACTCATGCGATGGAAATATTTGATATAAGAACTGCATGAGACAATTATATTCACAATGGTTTAATGAGATAGCCACAAGGATATAATACTTTCAGTTATTCTAAACCACACATTCCTTTCGACTGAAACACTAAAGATCAAAAAAAAAAAAAAAAAGAAAGAAAAACCACTCTTTTAATTAAAGATTTCTTTAAGCACCTCATCTGGAGCAATTGAATAATTATCCAAGTCCAAGTTCAGCAGTAGCATTTCAGATATTTAATCCAACACATGAAAACTTAATTTGAAAGAATAATTTGAGCTCCGTTTGTTCAGAGCAGCATGATTAAAGGTATCCTTCTCATTTCTCTTTATATATTTTTCAGCTGGTTGCTTTCACCTTTTCTCTCTGGATTCTATATCTCTCCCCAATGAAGATGTATTTTGATCTCTTAGTTCTTAGAGCATCATGATCTGAAGCAAAATTTTAACCTTAAGTGTATAAGGTCAATTGTTATTGCAACTGGCAGGTTTCTTTGGAGGAAAAATAGGCTCAAGTCGAATGAAGGAACAAATGAATGTCTTTTGTTCAATTCAATCGTTCCTAAAAGGAATTTGTGCTGCATCTAGTGGAAAGATATATTGCCTATTTTCGTTGTAAATCACACTGAGAAATAAATAATATGTTGAACCCCAAGACAAGCTTCCTACCTTTCAGTATTAGAAAATATTGAATAATTCTTGCTTTTAATTTTTTTGTTATCGAACAAAAGAGACTATACTAGCAAAATATGATTTTCTTTTGATTATTAAAGGGGATGCCAGAGGCAAAGATTATTTTAGATACAATAGGAGCAACAACAGAAGTACAAGCAGGTAAAACATGATATATAGGAATCAAATACTCATGGCATACACTACATGTAGTCAATAAAAATAACTTTAATGTTCACATAAAATCATAGTTTATAATTTGATTTTGTCTTTTTATTATTAACTGTATAGCATTACTTAAACTCATACAGCAACATATTTTCAGAATAAGTAGCATTTATCTTTATATTAAATTTAATTTTATATTAAATTTAAGACCACCCCTATCTTGTCAATCAGAAAAGCAAGGTTTAATAAGGAAGACCTATTTTGTAAATCAGAAAATTCAGATTTTAGCAGCTTTGATAAAAGAGGAATATACAGATAGTCAATTCACCTGACTGCCTCAGACCTTAATCCTGTATTCTTATCTATCTATCTATCTATCTATCTATCTATCTATCTATCTATCTATCTATCTATCTATCTATCTATCTATCTATCTATCTATCTATCTATCTATCTATCTATCTATCTGTCTATCTGTCTGTCTGTCTGTCTGTCTGTCTGTCTGTCTGTCTGTCTGTCTGTCTGTCTGTCTGTCTGTCTGTCTGTCTGTCTGTCTGTCTGTCTGTCTGTCTGTCTGTCTATTTATGGAAACACTCAGCAAGGCCCTTGGGCCATGTGTCCACACCTTAATCTCAGCCTGGAGGGAAGACTCAGGCACTTTGCTAGGTAAGCCTTGCTGGGATTCCTTGCCTCGGGGAGGGAAATCCTTGAAAACTACTTAATTCTGGAATCATTCGTTAGATTGCAAAGGGAACAATTCACATTTGAGCTATAAAAGCCACCTATATTTTATTTTTAAAATAAAATTTTATTTTTTATGGAAAAATATACCAGAGATCCTGGCAAGCTACCCGTGTCATGGGATTTGACATGCCAAATACCAGTAACAATTATAGACCTCATTTACAATACTTGATGGAATGGTTTGAGGCTCTTTATGTTTCTGGAGTGGACAAATGTCCTTGGGCTCTACTAGCATAAGACAGGACATATTGAGATGTTACTGGTGCCCGCTCGAGCAAATCAATGATCTACGGGAAGACAGGGAGAGTGAGACAGTGATTAAATTAAATGATTTATTTTTGTGCTTTTTTAAAACATTATAAAATTTGGAGAGTTAACTTTACGCCCATGTGTAAGATTTTCTGTAATCATCACCAAAGTTCCCTTAATAAAATGCTATGAACTGCTCTACCCAATCCTCCCAGACACTTTCTCTGTTCTCTCTGGCAGCCATTATGTTTCTATTCATATTTTAAGAGTTATTTATGATGTGTTTTTCCTGTGTGTTAAATTATAGTATTATATGTATGTATATAATGTGTGTATGTAAATTGTAGTATTGTGTATGTGCATGTGTTTGTGAAACCATCTGAAGTTTTCTTTCAAGTCGTAACACATTTTACATGGTTTAACCATTTTAAACTCCTTTAACGTGCACATGACATAACTCTTTTAGCCAAAAGAGTTATGACTGTCTGCATAGGGCTTAACTCTTGAATTTGTGCTAAGTCATTCCTGGTAGTATTAGAGATTCAGATACAATGTCAGGGATTGAACTCAGCTAAGCAGAATGCAAGAAGCATCAACACTTGTCTTATTTTTTCAGCCTCCACAAGATCTTAATATTTAAATTTAATATTTGTTTTCCTCTTTATTATATTTGGGGACACACTCAATGCTGCTAAGTGCTTTTCCCAGAGAAGTGCTGGGAGGTCAACCTCAACAGTGCTTATGGGACCATGTGGTTGGTCATGATCACGATCACAATCTTCCCATTGATCATCTATTTGCTAGAGCGGGCACCAGTAATATCTCCATATGTCCTGTCTCATGCCAGTAAAGCCAGGGGCATCGGCTTGCTACAGGAACATAAAGAGCCTCAAACCATTATATTAGGTCATGGAGGCATGGTCTGGCTTGTTGTGAGGCTCTTCCGAGGTGGTGGGCCGGGGCTATAACCCACCATGCCTCCCGACTGCCTCATGAAAGGCTGGGCACAGGGAGAGCAAGGAACAGCTCTGCCCCATGTCTGAGAGTCTCTGTGGTTGGTACTAAGGATCAAACCCAGCCTCCTATGGCAGGCAAAGCATGCACTCTAGCCCTGTATGCTACCTCCTCAGCCTACAACTTCTCTTTTAATAGCAGAATATTTTCTAGTTAGTATGCTGGTCCAGAGACTCTCACACGTGGGGCAGAGCTGTTCCTTGCTCTGCCTGTGCAAAAGCCGTTCATGAGGCAGTCGGGAGGCATGGCGGGTTCTAGCCCTGGCCCACCACCCCGGCAGAGCCTCACAACAAGCCAGACCACTGCTCCTCACTCCACGGGCGCCGCCATTTTCCACTTCTGGACTTCCCTCTCGTCAGAACTCCACCCAGCAGACCAGCCCATCACAGCCCGGATCACCGACACCCACCCTACAGCAGCTTTTTCCTCAATCCGGCCCAGGTATGCTGGTCCAGAGACTCTCACACATGGGGCAGAGCTGTTCCTTGCTCTCCCTGTGCAAAGCCGTTCATGAGGCAGTCGGGAGGCATGGCGTGTTCTAGCCCTGGTCCACCACCTTGGCAGAGCCTCACAACAAGCCAGACCACTGCTCCTCACTCCATGGGCGCCGCCATTTTCCACTTCTGGACCTCCCTCTTGTCAGAACTCCACCCAGCAGACCAGCCCATCACAGGCTGGCTTGCGCCACTGCCGCACGGCTCATCAATAAATGCTTTATTTGGAGGTGTTTAAAAGAGTTTGCCTCCCGCTCGACAAGCCTGGCAAGCTTCTCGTGTTGTATATGATATGCCAAATTCCAGTAACAATTATATTAGGTCATTCCCATAACCTAATATAATGGTTTGAGGCTCTTTATGTTCCTGTAGCAAGCCGATGCCCCTGGCTCTACTCATGAGACAGGACATATGGAGATATTACTGGTGCCCGCTCTAGCAAATAGATGATCAACGGGAATATCATGATCTTGATATACGCAACACAATTTCCTTATCCAGCTATCTAACAATGAGCATTCAGATTGATTACATGTTCAGATTACATGCTTCTGTGAATAATGCCCTGTGAACCAGGGTTATAAATGTCCTGCAAAATTAGAGTCCCCATGCACTTTGGAGAAATGCCTACCAGTTGTATTGTTCTATCATTTGATAATTACATTTTCCATAAATACAATTTATACACCTGACAACTGAATTCAAAAGTCAATGTTAACTTTTCTATTTATTCTTTAAGATATAACATATTTATTCTTAGTTGCAAACTAAACACAAAAAATAGAGTAGAAAAAGAAATTCCTAATGAAAAGGGGTCAATACTAGGTACAGAAAGATGCGGAAAGATTATTATAATTACTTGAAAGCTACATGCATGCCAACTCTTATGTTGATTAGACTGTTTTATATTGACCAGGAATTTCTTGATCCTTCCTAATAATGGTAATGAACAGACTCAATAATTCCCATTGTTAGCTTTCCAATTTGTGTGCTCTTTTAGTGGGGGGTGTAAAGAGGTTCGGGCCAACCAGGTGGTGCTCAGGATTTTATCTGGCTTTGTTGGCTGTTAATTGAGCCTTTTGTGGTATTGGGCTTTTGATTTTTTTTTGTTTTGTTTTGTGGGGTCACACCTGGCTATTCTCAGGAGTTACTCTGGGCTCTACACTCAGAAATTACTACTGGTAGTGATTGTGGTTCATATTTAGGCCGGCTGATTGCATAGCAAATGCCTGACCTACTGTACTATTGCCCCTGCCCCTGTTTCTCTTTATTGAGACTAGTTTAGCTTCTGTGTTACTTTTCCATCTAATTTGGTGTTCTCCTACTGGAATTTCAGAATAGAGGAATTAGAAGGTGTGTCATTCTAGATGTTCATAATATATGGTCTGGGCCAATGCGTTGTCATGGCAGCAGCTGTGGGAAGTGTACGTTGCTCTTGTGGCTTCCAGAAGGATGGGGGTAGAGGGAGGCAGCTGCTTGACTCGAAAATTTATCAACTTTCATGTCTCTGCAGAGAATATTTGTAAAGTGGTGGTATTGAGCCCTTGGCATGGCTGCAGCAGTAGGTTACGTGGGTGCAGCAGCTAGGACTTCGGCTGGGAGGTACTTGGGCCACCTGTCATGCCCCAGAGTTTTCAGCCATGGGGATGGGTGCTTCCGCTTTAGTTGCTTGACAGGCATACCCTTGGAGATTTAGTTAGGATTCAACCAGTAAAGTAGGGTTGGTAAATGAGTCAGCATCTATATCATGTATCATCAATTCATTCAAATATTGTTTAAGTAAATGCAAACCAAAATAAAAATCAATATTTTTGACCTCTTGGACCAAGATGACTCTAAAACACAAATTTCTGAAACAAAATATAACCTTGAAACATTAAATTAATGCTTCAATAAATTGTTATATTTCAAATTCTTACAAAGCAACATGTTAAAATGCAATGGATACTGAAGCAATGATGGAGGGAACTGAACACTGTAGTGGAGGGTGTGGTAGTAAAGCATTGTAGGCATGACACCATCAATAACACTGTGGTTCCTAAAACACGTTAAAAGGAAATGAATGGGTCAGAATTAATGTATCAATTCTGATATAACTTAGTATAACCAGATTTAATTTTCCTCTAAAATTAGAATGCACATAGTAAAAAGTTTGAGATAACCTACTAGCTTAAATTTATATAAATTTGATATGTTTACAAGTTATAGTTATAAATTTTATAATGATTAAGTGAATGATTTGAAATATAAAGTTTACTAGTTGAACAGTATTTGAAATTTTAATTGATGATTATCACTAAGAAAAATTAAGTTTGTCAAATCATCAAGCTTATGGGCATGTTGACTAAGCCTAGGCAATCAAGGCTACCAAGGGTACAACATATGCAACTTAATGATGCAATTTGCCAAAAATGACGAAAAACAGAACCCCTGCTGAACACTCTTAAGTGGGCTACCTATCTTCAGAAGCTCTTACTTTGCATAATGGCTTCCCAGATGAAATAACATAGCAAGAAACAGAAAAGACTCACTAGTAATGCTTGACTTATTCCAGTTGCTTGTGAATTAAAGCAGCTGTGGACAGTGGGAGGTTGCTTTCACTTTAAATACTATGTTACTAACATAAATAAAGATATTATCATGAGTTTATACATAATGTAAAATATAACCAAAAAAGAGGCAAAGGTCTCAGTGACATACATATATTTTATAAATATATTTTAAATGTTTTAAATGACTTGATTGAATTAATAATTTTAGTTAGCTTTACTTTTTTTTTAGATTTTCCTGAAACAGTTTTAATTTATTTATTTGTATGCAGGGTTTATTTATTAAAAATTTTCTTGAAGCACCATAACTTAGAAAGTGCAAAGTTTTTCACAACACAGTTGTTAGAAACATTTATCATTCAACACCAATTCCAACACGAAGGTGCTCCTACCACCACCAAAAAACCCTTATTTCCCACCAGTCCCTGACTCCCATGCCTGCTCCTCTAGCTGGCACTAATTATAGTGACCACTAACGTGCACATATGGGAATAGTACTGATAAATTCATAATGTTTTTTCTGGGTTGTGATGTGAAATTCTGACCCCTATGTTTTCTTGCACTCACTTTCTGAATTTCTAAAGTGAAGTGGGTTTCTACTAGTCGACCCCAAACCCCTTACAAGGACAACACATATTTTAAATTTTTCTTAATCTGTTTGAGCCTGCCCTAAGCACACACTGAATAATCTATTCTATACTGCTTGTCAGAGCTAATTTTCTAAATATGGTCAAGAAATATATTCTTAGAAGAAAGTCAATAAAGATTATTAAATCTCATAATTGACCCACTGGGACATTTCAGCCCACTGTAAATAAAATTACTGATATGTTCCCACTAAACAAATATGATGACCACACACTTATGACTGTATGCCCCATACATAATTCTATCAAATATGATGGGATACCTGGGATATCAGTATACCATGCTTTGAGATATCCTGCTGCTATGTACCATGAGGGAGAACTGTAGCAGCTCTGCTATTTGTCTGTGTCTCTGGATCACGGCTATCAGCATGGGAAGCAGTTTGTGGGAGTGACCATCATGCCTTCTGGAGGGAACCGGTAGGAGAGGGTTCCCATATCCAGTCCCATGAAAGTTTATATCAGTTTATAATGATATTACAAATATCACATGAACTTGCTTGTCATCTAGAGAAATTTAAAGAGCGATAAAGTGAATAGTATTATAATTATATAACAATAGAACATATTTTTGCTCTAATTTGTCTCATGAGATCAATATTTTTCAGCCAGTCCTTAGAAGATATGCTAACCATTTTAAAAGTCATACATAGCAAGAGTCCTTCTGTTATTATTGCATGTATTGTTAATATTTATGAAGATTTGCTTGTTTTTCATAAGATTCTCTATTCAGATATTATTAACAAAATTCACTAGTAAGTAGAAATGGTAATGTCTTTTAAATCAGATGTTGCTATGGTTCTGAACTGTAATACATAAATTGAACAAAAAAATTTACAAACTAAAATATAAAACATTTTACAATGGATTGATAATAGTGAGTTTTCTGAATCACTGGTTTGTGTTCATAGATAAAACACATAAGAGCTTACTAGTTTGTGTCTGCTCTCAGATAAACATGCACTTATGAAAAATATAATAGGGAGCTGGAGCTATAGAACAGCAGATAGGGCGTTTGCCTTGCTTGCGGCCAACCCGGATTCGATCCTGGCATCCCACATTGTCCCAGAGCACCTCCAGGAGTGATTCCTGAGAAAAGAGATAGGAGTAATCCCTGAGTGTCACTGGGCATGACCCAAAAATAAAAAAAAAATAAAATACTGTATTTTCCTAATTTCAAATATGTGTATTATTAATTTTGTGGTACTGAAAGCTAAATGATTTTTTAGCCAGTAAAAAATGTCTTTAACCAGTAAACTATTTCAAGCAGTAAAAGACCAGTCAAAAATCTATAGAAGATACTGATCAACCTTCACATCTTAGAAATCTGGTTATGACTTAATTTTTCTCAGTGAGATTAATATAACCTACAATTAGTTCTTTTTTAATCTAGCTAATTTTAGTTATTTTTAAGAAAACCTAAATTTTCAAAAAAAAATTTGTTACTAGTAAATGCAAATCAAAACAAGCTGCTATCATCTCACAACAGTGAGACTAGCATACAACGAAGAGAATGAACACAAATAGTGTTGGCATTGATGTGAAAAAAGAAGGAACAAACATACACTGTTGGTGGGAATGTCAACTGGCCCAGTCTTTAAAAAAATCACTTTCTTAGAACCTACTACCTAATTTCAATTATCACTGCATTCTCAGCATATCTTATATCTTCATCTGCCTTCTTAACTTATGTTTCAAATATCAGTGTTAACTATTTTAAATCTATAAAAGTATTGTTACTACAAGAACACTATCTACTCTACTGTCTTTCAGAATCTCCTTGCCTCTCATTTTCAGGTTCTACCATTTATTATGGCACAAATTTTGTCATTCATTTAATTTTGCCCAAGCCCCACAGCGGTGAGAAGTATAACACATATACACATAATTTTGCAACTTCATTGAAAAACCCAAAGTAAAGAGAGCAATTATCACTCAAGTCATCTAGCAAAAAGCAAAGGAATTCATAGAGATCTTGAGAGCCAAAGAACTCCTATACCAAACCACTCACAATATGGAGAGGTGCTTACAAATCATAGAAAGCTTGGCTCTAAAATCTGAGAATGGAACACACATTCTGAAGAGGACTTTCTAATTGAAAGTGTGAATCAGTTTGAGGGCTAGTGAAAAGTAATCCCAGTGAGAGGTATATGGAATGATGTAGCAGACAGAACTGCTTTCAAAACAAAGACTCACATTGATGAGAAACTGCAGAGAAAGAATTTCAATTGGCAAAACAGACATATTGTTGGTGAGAAAAGAAATATGCAGGTAGAAAGTGAAAAGGAAACATTGAAGATAATTATCATGAAAACAAGGTCATTTCATTTTTGTTTTATTTACTTTGTTTACTTCCATTTGGAGGGCCGATCTGGTGGTTCTTAGGACTCCTTGCTCTCTGTTCTTAGAGTTCACTCCTAGTGGTGCTCTGAGAACGGATGTCAAGCCAGAGTAGGCTGTGTGCTTGTAAGCATATTGAGAAAGTTAACATGCAATCAAGTGGGGAAACGCACATTGGGAAAATGTTAGTCAGTTGAGGCCAGGGTTCTGAACCTGGCCAGAGACTACAAGTAGACCAGGGTTCTGAACCTGGCCAGAGACTATAAGTAGACCAGGGTTCTGAACCTAGCCAGAGACTATATATAGGCAAGGGTTCTGAACCTGAGCAGAGACTATCAGGGAAGCTTCAAGACAGAGACAGTAGCAGCCCCTGATGTCTGCACTGTAAGACCAGCACCTGGACCACGGGGCTCCTGATGCCTGGACTGGATAGCCATCAGCTTGGGGAGAAGCTGCTCCTGTTGCTGTTGCCTAGACCTGAGGGCCAGCACCAGAGCCACAAAGCCTGGTGCCTGAGTTGTACTGCTAGCACCAGGGTTACAGGGCTACAGGACAACAGGGCAACAGAGCAACAGGACCAAATAGTAAAGAAACAAAGACATAGACTAGGGACACGAAGTAAAAGAGAGAGGCAACCAGCCAAACAGTGAAACAGAGAAATAGAGTTAGGGACTTACATAGAGAAACAACAAGAAAAGAGACCCTGAAGAGGAAAACCATGAACATAAAGGACCTAAGAAAACAGGTTCTAATAAGAGAGGTCTGGGAGAGGACCGTCCTGAAAATAGAGGGCATGGTTGAAGACCCAAAAGAAAAATTAATGAACAAAAATGTCCAGAAGAGAAAGGTCCTGATCAGAGGAGCCTATAAAGATCCCCCAAGGAGAGCGCAGCCTACAGAACTTACTGGGAGAGAGCCAGAGTTCTCTGGAGAGGTTCCTGCAGCCAGCTTGTTAAAGTAGCCAGTAACAGAAGACATGTTAAATGAAACAGGGGCAATGGTGTCAGCCCCAGTCACAGGCTAGGGGCCCTAACGAACTGGGAATGTTGCTGGGGATCCAACTAGGCCCCCACATCTGCTTCCATGGTCACCCCTGACCTTCAATTACTGTTAGGACCTTAACGTTCTTAGAGGGTCCCTTGTACCTGAGGCCGTGTGACACCCTTGAGTGGGGGGAGCCACAATTCCTCTCCTCTCCTTTTATTTAAAAGCCCTAACACTATTACTTAAAACCCTGAAACTTTACTTTGAAGAATTTATATTTAATAGTTACTTGTGCTTTGAACCCAGAGACATGTGTAAAATTTTTCACAGGATTTTTTGTTCCTAAATTTTAGCAAATAGAGAGGTATAGTTGTACAGAATTGGCTTATCTTTTCTTATGAGAACCGTCTCACCCCACAGAGACTGGCACACATCCAAAACAGCAAGAACAACCGGTGCTGGCATGGATGTGGGGAAAAAGGGACTCTCATCCACTGCTGGTGGGAGTGCCGACTGGTCCAGCCCTTTTGGAAAACAATATGGGCATTCCTCCGAAAGCTAGATATTGAGCTCC
This sequence comes from Cryptotis parvus, assembly GCA_021461705.1. Classification (NCBI taxonomy): domain Eukaryota; kingdom Metazoa; phylum Chordata; class Mammalia; order Eulipotyphla; family Soricidae; genus Cryptotis; species Cryptotis parvus. Next base: position 80,477 of record JAJIBD010023991.1, read on the forward strand.
CATTTGATCCAGCAATAGCACTCCTGGGAATATACCCTAGAGACCGAAAAACACGTAGCAGAAACACTATCTGTACCTCTTTATTCATCTCTGCGCTATTCACTATAGCTAGAATCTGGAAACAACCTAAATGCCCGAGAACAGAGGACTGGCTAAAGAAACTGTGGTTCATCTACACTATGGAATACTATGCGGCTGTCAGAAAGGATAAAATTATGAAATTTACCTGCAAATGGATGGACATGGAGTCTATCATGCTGAGTGAAATTAGTCAGAAGGAAAAGGACAGATATAGAATGACTGCATTCATTAATAGGATATAAATAGATACCAGTGTTTTACTAAATATGGGAAATAGTAATGGCAGATTAAAACTCACCACTGAATATACACAAAGAGACTTAAGTGATAAACTCTAAATATCTGCAGGGCTAGCCACAATGTGTAAAATAAGAGGGAGAGAGACACAGAGACAGAGAGAGATAGAGAGAAAAAAGAGAGGAAACTGGGGTACCTGCTATTAAGGCGGCCTGGGGGGCAGGAGGGGAGGGGTACATTGGTGGTGGAAATGGGGCACTGGAGGAGGGATGGGTGCTGGAATACTGTATTACCAAGAACCAATTATGAACACCTTTGTAATTGTATGTTTCACGGTGGTATAATAAAAAAATTTAAAAAAAGAAAGTGTATCATAAACCTATGGCTATGGAAAATATATTCCAAAAATTAAATCATGTATCATAATTATTAATTAAACATCCATGATGTTTGTGAACACCACCATGCTTGTTAGTCTTGATAGAACAAAAGATTATCTGACATAAGTCTGGACATTTTTTTTAGTTTTGACATTTTAGTGTTGATCAAATTTTTTAAATACACCTATTATTAGCAAGATATTAAAATAAGGCATTATTTCAGTGATGAGTAGTAAGAAGATAACAAGGTGGTTTAGTGTGAATATTTCTGAGAAAAGACTAGTCCAGTCTTTTGTACCTCCTTGTATCAGTTCACTTTATAGATTCCTGCTGTTGTTTCATACAAGCATTTGTTTCTTCAGATTTTTACTACTTTCTCAGTTTGGATGTACCTTATGTGTTCTCACAGATGAACATCAAGTCCTAAAGTTAAATATACAAAAGATAAAATAATCACATTAATTTTATTTTTAAAAATTTCAATGGACTATAATTTCAGTCTGTCATCAGATTTGGTGAGAGTCAAACATAACATTTAAAAATATATAATAGAGAGCCACCACAACCAGCAAAGTCCAACAAGAGATAGACCAGACCCACAGCTGTGCCGCTCAACCCACGTGGAGCAACCCATGGAGTTTCAGAGGGTGGTAATTGGCTCCAGTCCCTGGAAGAGTCCAACATAGCTTCTAGGGTTAGCAGACACGTGGGGGAGGGGAGTGGCTGAGCTGGCCTGACTTGGAGCGGGATTTGGACTCCTCCCCCATTCCTCCACCTCCATGTCAGTGGGCATGGCTATAGGTCCGCAGCCACCACAACCAGCAAAGCTGGATAAGAGACAGACCAGACCCACAGATATGCTGGTGCTTGACCACTCTATAGCCGCACAATAGGCTTAGATAATAATGAAGGTTAGGACCAGCTCCTTCCCAGGATCTTTCACATTTACATTTATACACTGTAGTGATCATTGTAGTTGCAATAAATTGGGGAGGTTGATGGGGAATAGGAAATTATAATGTCACACTAGTACTCACTATTGAATATACACATAGAGACTTTCATCATAAACTGTTACTATCTGTAGGGCAAACCACAAAGTGTAAGAGAAGAGAGAGAACTACAGAGACAAAGACAGAGACAGAGACAGAAAAAGAGAAAGAAAAAGAAAAGATGCCTGCTATAAGGGCAGACTGGAGTTGGGTGTGAGGGAATGTGGGGACATTGGTGGTTGGAACGGGGCACTGGTGGAGGGCTGGGTGCTGGAACACTGAATGACAGAGGCCTGGTTATGAACATCCTTGTAATTGTATATTTCACAGTGGTATAATAAACATTTAAATATATATTGGGGCAGGAGTGATAGCCCAGCTGGTAGGGCGTTTTCCTTGCACGCAACCAGCTGTGCTGGTCCAGGATCGATCCCTGGCATCCCATATGGTCCCCTGAGTACCTCCAGGAGTAATTCCTAAGTGCAGAGCCAGAAGTAACCCCTGAGCATTGCCGGGTGTGACCCAAAAAGCAAAAAAAAATTAAATATATATATATATATATATATATATATATAATAGAGAAACAAAGTGTAAAACTAGTAGAATGATACATACATATATATATATATATATCAGAGTTTATACACACTTTCATGTGTGAAGCCCTAACTTCAATCCCAAGCATCACAAATAATAAAAAAGTCCAGAAGCATTTTCATCTTAATATTTAAACTTACATATCAGTCTTAGAAAAATAGTGAAATAAATAAAAGTATTTCACTCAAAATTTAAAACAGTGGTTACAAATGGAAGATAAGAGTTGACTATTTGACTATTAGTGGGACAGCATTTGTCTAGTTAAGACTAACATTTATAGTTGTTAGTAAATTAATTTGCTCTCTTAAGTTAGAGTGTGAATACATGTGTTTTACATTTTTAAAAAAAATTACATCACCTTTATATACAGCACTTATGAATATAATATTTCTTAAAGTGATTCAAAACTTGTTTGAGTTAAAATTTCTGTAATCATGAATATCTAAGTCTTATTTTTCTGTAAGTTAACAACCTTGTGAATAAAGCCAGAGTGGAAAGTTTAAATCATTTATTCTCAGAACAAATAAAAACACCGTGGTCAATTTTGATTGTGTATAATTTTTAGATGTATATAAATAACAATAACAAAGTGGCTTTCATTTTTATTTTATGCTTTTTGATTCAGTGTAACTTTGCACTTCTATTTCATTGGGAAATAAAAAGTAAAGGAAGACAATAAATTTGAAATTTTTAACTCTTATTACATTGAGCCAAAAAGTTTTTTTAGTATTTGTATAGTTGAATGCATTCCCCATAACTTTATAAATGTCTGAGCAATTTATAGATCTCAATTAGTGTCATAGGTATAAAATCATAATTAACTATTAAGCTTTTATTTGATCTATTCTTTGATAAATTTTCCTCAACATTATATCTATTTAAGATTTCAGCTAATCATATGCAAATGAAGTAAAATGAAGTAAAATAAGACTTAACTAGGAATACTGTGAAAAGTTAGAGTTTTAAAAAGAACTTTGCAATTTTTATTGCTTTTAAAAATCCATCAGTGTATTGTGAGATGAATTTCTCAATATGCTATGTCAGGTGGATCAGAAACAATCTTTTCTTTTCTTTTTTTTTCTTTTTGGGTCACACACAGCAATGTTCAGAGGTTATTCCTGGCTTTGCACTCAGGAGTTACTCCTTACGGTGCTCAGGGGACCATTGTGATGCTGAGGATTGAATCTGGGTTACCCGTGTGCAAGGCAAACACCCTACCGCCTGTGCTACCACTCCGGCCCCAGAAACAATCATTTCTTTAGAATAAAAGTCTTTTAATTCTAAGTAACTTATTATCGACAATATTTTTTGAAGCCTAACATACATTTTTTAATTATAAAATGACCCTCAAACATATCTGAAACTTGCAGTGCTTTATCTTTTTTAAGTATTTCTATAAGGTTTTAAATACTGTCTTCAGTTTTACAGGCTTCATAGCCTTTGTCACAACAACTACCTTTCCCTTTATATTTATTTATAAGCAGTGACAAATGGCATTGAGTCAATGGACAAGTCTGCATTGCAGAAAATTTTTATGCCTGTGAACATATGACCTTTTACAGACATTTGATTCCAAACTCTAGTAGTACAGAATTCAATTTGAGAATTTGCTTTTGCAAAGAGTTATGAGGATTCTTTCCTTCCTTCCTTTCTTCCTTCTTTCCTTCTTTCCTTCCTTCCTTCCTTCCTTCCTTCCTTCCTTCCTTCCTTCCTTCCTTCCTTCCTTCCTTGCTTCCTTCCGTCCTTCCTTCCTTCCTTGCTTCCTTCATTCCTCCTTTCCCTTCCTTCCTTCCTTCCTTCCTTGCTTCCTTCATTCCTCCTTCCTTCCTTCCTTCCTTCCTTCCTTCCTTCCTTCCTTCCTTCCTTCCTTCCTTTCTTTCTTTCTTCCTTCCTTCCTTCCTTTCTTCCTTCCTTCCTTCCTTGCTTCCTTCCTTCCTTCCATCCTTCCTTCCTTCCTTGCTTGCTTCCTTCATTCCTTCTTTTCCTTCCTTCCTTCCTTCCTTCCTTCCTTCCTTCCTTCCTTCCTTCCTTCCTTCCTTCCTTCCTTCCTTCTTTCCTTCCTTCCTTCCTTCCCTCCTTATAAATATGCATGCGACATATGTATATTTAATTTTTGTTTCCTTTGTAAAGTCTGTTTCTTGGGTACTAATAATAAAAATTAGAAGAAAGAGTTATAGAAATCGTATGTTATTGATGTTCACAATTCAGTTACTCATCAGAAAAAAGGACAGTGGAGCTATATGGAAAATATAAGAGGGTTGAAAACCTTTCTAAAATACTCTCAATAATTATGACCCTCCCTAAAATATCTTGAAATAATAATAATTTTTCTGATTTCACAAATTATTTAAACTATTAGTGTGGAATACCACAAAATATATATTATACTGAGAAGGGAATAGTCTGAGAAGCAAACCTTATGTATTTTTTCCGGTAAAATGTACCTTACTTAGAAATAAACAACTCATGTAAAGACCATTTCAGTATTAGATAAATTTTATATTGTTCATGAAACATCAATAATTTACTAGATTGGCTTCTTTTTAAAAAATATTATGTTTGAGTCCACATCCAAAGGTACTAGCTACCAGCTCATAATAGGGAGTTTCTCATAGTGAAGTTGGGTATTATACAGTGTATAACAGAAAGACACCTAGGATTTCTTCACACAAAGCATGATCAGTCCTCTAAGTTATTTCACAAGTCCTGGTCTTTATTTATTTTTTGACTTCTATTTTCAGACCATGTTTGACAATACTCAGGGCTTACTTAGACTGTAGACTCAGAAATTACTCCTAGTGGGGCTCAGATAACCATGTGGGTTGCATTAGATTAAAATCCAAGGTCAACTGTGATCAAGGCAAGCATCTTAGGGTACTATGCATTTATCCAGGCCTAATACCATCCCACACAAGCTAATCTTAATTTTTAGACTTCCAATGAAAAAAAAATAACTTTACTACCTCTTAAAATAATATTTTAACAGCATCTGGTCGTTATAATTATTAGATTAAAAAGTACATCAGGTGCACATGCTGCCTGGGCTCACATGTTGCCTTCGTGGACATGCTGCCGGAGCACGTGTGTTGCCTGCATCTCCCCTCTTGAGATGTGTACTCTCTCTTTTACTCGTGCTCTCCACCTTTGGAGCAGCCCGCGCTTCTCCCTTGAGTGCGTTACTCTTTCCTTTCTTTCTCTCCCTCCCCTCACCTAAAATCTCCTCAATAAAACCTATTTTACTTCACTGCTAAAAAAAAAGTACATCAGTGCTATAAAAGCAATGGAGCAACACTAATATATGTTAAGGTATAGCCAGACATGATAAGTCATGTGTTTGGAAATATGCCTATGAAAAACAAAGGATGGAATTGACCTGAAGTCAGGCATAGTGAAATTGAGGTTACTGATGTAAGAAATCAGAGCAATAGTGCTGAGAGTACAGTGGGTAGGGCACTTGCTTTGTATGCAGCCTAAATGGGTTCTAACTCGGGCACCCCATATAGTCCACTGGAGCCTAACAGGAATGATTCCTGAGTGCAAAGCCAGGAAGAAACCCTGAGGAAAATCTGGCATGGCTAAAGAACAGAGAAAAAGGGAAGGAAGGAGGGGAGGAGAGAGGAGGAGGGGTGGGTAGATAAAGAAGGAAGAAAGGAAGGAAGGAAGGAAGGAAGGAAGGAAGGAAGGAAGGAAGGAAGGAAGGAAGGAAGGAAGGAAGGAAGGAAGGAAGGAAAGGAAGGAAGGAAGGAAGGAAGGAAGGAAGGAAGGAAGGAAGGAAGGAAGGAAGGAAGGAAGGAAGGAAGGAAAGAATCCTTTAACTCTTTGCCAGGGATATATATACATACATATGTATATATACATATGAACACATATATACATATATATGTATATATCACTTGAACAAGTGATCACTTGATATCCGTTATTAGTTGATTTGCTTGAGTGGGTGCAGTAACGTTTCCATTTATCCCTGTCACATGCCAGTGTAGTCCAATGGCATCTGCTTTCTCAAGGAATAAGTAGAGCCTCAAACAGTTTGTTCAGGTCTTGATGAAAAAATCTGGCCATCTGTAGGTGGGCTGCCAGTGATCTTATGACATCCCTTGGATACAGTCGGTAATGGTTCTAGTTCAACGGTCATCTCCAAGTCACATTACATGTCCAGCACATCTGATTTTCGACGCCTCAGCAAAGGAGACAGTGTCCCTGACTCTGGATCTTCAATGGAGGAATTCTGGATTCATTCTCTCACTTGAGTGAGGCATGGTATTCCAAGCATAGCTCTTTCGATTCCTCTTTGGGGAGACCAGAATAGCATTTTCATCCTGTTTTCATAGGGCCCAGGTCTCTAAGGCATATGTTAATGCAGGGAGAAAAGTGGAGTTGAAGAGATGTGCTCAGAGCTGGAGATTATTTGTCCTTTAAGCTGTTACTTTGATGCTCTTGAAGGCGTTCCATGCTGCTCTCTTCTTCCTGCGCAGCTCAGGTTCTAGGTCGTTCATCATGTTGAGTTCTTGACCTAGGTACACAAAACTGCTGCATTCAGAGATGTTTGTTCTGGAACTAATTTGTTTTTCATGAACATTGTTTGTTGAGATTCAGCTGTAGACCTACCTTTCCAATTTCTCGGTGAAAGTAAGCCAGCATTTGTGCCACTTGGCTAATATTTGATGTTATTAGAATGATGTCATCAGTGAAGCAGAGTTGGTCTAGTTGCTGACCGTCTATCTTCACACCCATTCCTTCCCATTCTAATTGTGTCATGATATTCTTGAGGGTGGCACTGAAGAGCTTTGGTGAATGGTATCACCCTGCTGAAAACCTCTTTTGACATCAATGATCACTTCCTTGTAGAATGGTGAGATAGTGGTGGTGAATCCGTAATACAGCTCACAAAGGGACTTGATGTATTGGGTTTGAAAGCCCTTTTTAGCTAGGGCTTCGATGACCACTTCAACCTCAACTGAATCAAAGGCTTTCTGTAAATCAATGATCATGAGACAGAGAGGCATCTTGAACTCCCTACAAACCTCAATGAGCTTGGCTACCGTGTGAATGTAGTCAATTGTGCTGAATCCTTATTCAGAATCCAGCTTGCTCTGATAGTTGTCCTTCATCTAATGTTCTACCAATCTTATTCAGGATCTCTTTAGTGAACAGCTTGAAGATGATGGACAACAGACAGTTTGGGCAATAGTTGCCAATGTCATGGATGTCTCCCTTCTTGAACAATAAAACTGCCCCATTGGGAGGGAACCTTGCATTCAGACAGGTAGCATATGAAGAGCCAAGGCAATGTATTTGTATTAATAAGTAATGACAACAATTATTCAGGTGTTCAGGTCTGACTTTGTCTAGGCTGGGTGCAGTTCGCTTCTTTACCAGTGAAATGGCATGTTGGATTTCAGAAGAAAGAACATTGGGAATGACATACCCATTCTGTGGAATCCGGTATGTGGGCGGGTGGACATGGCTATCAAAGAGATCTGAGTAGAAGTCATGTATAATCTTCTCCATTGCCTTTCTGGATGATGTGATAGATCCATCAAGATGTATATATACATATATAAATATATATATGGGATATTTAAAATGGATATATAAGGGATATATATGGGATGTATATAAGATATATAGTATATATGGTATATATAAGGGATATATATATATATAGACATATATATCCCTATCATGGACTGAGTGTAATAGTTTTACCACTTCAGATATTTCAGAGTGCTCACAAGGTGCCACAAAACATAATAATATAAATATTTACTCAAACATTAATAGTATGAGAAAAGAGTGTAGGCATACACTGTGTGGCTGATATTCACACATGCATTCATTAACTTTTCGATTAAACCATTGAGGAATGTTGCTTTCTTGATGCTTCAGAATTAATTTATCATCTGTGTGTTTTCTTCTCTTGGGATCTCAGAAGAATTATAATTTTAAACTATATGTCACAAATTCCATGGATCTGCATAATAGTCAGACAATGATCTGAGATTCCAAACAGTAATGTAGTTTTCTCCATCTAGTAACTTGATCAGTTGTATCACTTGTCTTCCCATTGTTTATTAATTTGATTTGATATTTAAAGTAATATAAATTCCCATAAATATTTTTGTTTGCCTTGTGGTCAGACCTGTTAGTGCTGAGAGATTACCCAGGGTTCTTTGCTCAGAGATCAGTCCTGGAAGTGCTAAGGAATCATTTGAGGTGTAGGGATAAACCTGGGTGAAACTCATGTAAGTTAAACATCTTAACCCCTATATTATTTCTCTGTCATACTATGCCATTTTGTTTGCTATAGTTCTTTGGTTACAAAAGCTGTTGGGTTTTCTTGCATAATTACTTTTTTAATATAGATTTCTGGGATCAGCTCCTGATTAGATCCCTGGCATTCACTATGTTACCCAAGCACTCTTAGGAATGATCCCTGAGTGCAATACCAGGAGTAAGCTATGAACAACTCAAGTATGGCTCAAGCTGCTATCCTTATCCCCAAATGAGACTTTCTAACACTATTGTAAACTGAGTTTTGCATAAAAAAATATTTTGAAACATTATTTTCCTCATCGTAAAGAATGACTCAATTTTAACTGATTAGGTTGAAATACTTTTAGATTAAAAGTTTTTATAAAGTTTATTAAAACACTAAGATTTGTAAAGTTATTCAAAATTGAGTTTTAGACACAAAAAGTACTAGCACTAATCCAACCAACAGTGTCAACTTTCCCCCCATTAGTGTTCCCAGCTTCTTCTCCCACTCCATCTATGCCTTGACAGGTACATTCTAAAATTAGATTGTTGAAATTCAGATCTCATGTTTTCAGTGCTGTTGACTCTTAGGCAAAAGCAATTTTATGATCTTACATCTTTTTATGTCTTTTTTATTTCTTCTCTTTACCCAAACTTTATTGTCTAGTTTTATTATATTCAAACTCTTCTGTATTAGTCTATTCACTGGAAACTTCTCCTACCCAGAAACTTTGACCTAGTGTAACCAATGTATGTGTATTTCCAGAATATTCCCCAATTTGCCCTAAAAGTTCTACTTCTGGGAAATATTCTACCATACTAGAAAATTTCTATACTCTATACCTGGAAATCTGATATTGTTATTCATTCTTTTTTAATAAAACCTGACCTCTCCATCATAATTAAGCCCCATCACATATACCATCATTGTCTTCATAAAACAAATTCTATAGAGTATGCACCCATAACATAACTTAGGATCCTTTATAATTTATACCTTTATAAAACATAGAGTCTGCATTCCTAACATATATTAGGATCCATATAATTTATAAATTTTTACAATTAAAAATGGCCATTATTTATATTGCTACATAACTAGCAGAATTTTGTGGGGATTTTTAGTTGTGTGTGTGTGTGTGTGTGTGTGTGAGAGAGAGAGAGAGAGAGAGAGAGAGAGAGAGAGAGAGAGAGACACCCGATGATAATCGGAGTTATTTCTGAGACTGCCCTCAGAAATTATTCAGGTCAATCCCAGGTCAGTAGCATGCAGAGCAAATGCCTACCTTCTTTACTACCAATCAGGCCCAATTTAGTGATTTTTTAAAATAGACTCTCAAGAAGAACCATCATCCTTAGTTATTCTTCTAAAATTGTTGCATGTTATGAAACAAACTTTCTTTTATTTTTACCACTTAAAATTGATTAAAAGATATTAAATGTGCAGTAACATATAATTTCCAAATATTATATGATTTTATTTGAATTTCTCTTGAATTAATATGATAAATTATGACATAAATTTATTATATTATCGGTTATGATGTAATTAAGATTTAATCATCCTAAATTATGTATTATTATATGATTAATAAGTGTGTTAATTAATTACTAAATCAATCAACTAATAGTATTGTATGAATATATATATTAGTGAATTTGATAAAATATTTGTGAATATATCAAAAGTGATGCAATAGAAAATTCTAGGTTCTAAATTTTATTAATGTATTATTTACTATGCATATTATACATTTTATAAAGACATGAGCTGAGTATTAATGAAATATAAGTTAAATAAGCCAGAATATGTATCCTCCTTTTATTCCAGGAAAACACCAAGGTCATAATAATGGGAACTTCTAAAATTCTTGCATTTGATCCCCTGCTATCTCATATATATTTGTATATAAAAAGGGAAAATATATATTCATACATTATGACTATTTGAAATAAACCCTACCAAAATATTTCAAAATTTCAATTTTGGTTTTTACTAGAGAATTCATTTTATTTTAACCAATGAAGAAGTAATTCTCAAGAAATGTCATGATTTTCTTAATTTTAAAATACAGGTATCTAGAAATAAATACATATCCAAGAATCTATCAAAATGTTATTTTATTTTTAATTGTATTTAAGAAACTGTGAAATGTACATCTAGTGGGATATAATTCAACGTGTCTAAAGAAGTGTTGCTATTTATGATATATGTGAATCTTAGACACTTATGCTCATAAAGGAAATAGGATACATTAGAACAACAAATACTAAATGATAACACTTATTTGAAGAATCTAAAATGACTTTAGACCAAAGAGGTAAAGTACTTATACAAAAATACTACAAAAAGCACTACTCCAAGAAATAAAAGAGGACATAAGAACATGGAAACTCATATTAATGGATTAGGAGGGTAAACATTTTCAGAATGGCAATACTCCCCAAAGCTTTATACAGACTCAATGCAATCCATGTAAGAATAAATATGATTTTTTTCAAAGAAATAGACTAAACAATCTGATATGGAACATAAATATCTACTAATAACTAAAGCAATCTTTGGAGAAAGAAGATGACAGGCATCACCTTCCACAGGTATACTACAAAATAGTAGTAATTAAAACAGCATGGATTTGGAATGAAGAAATACCCACAGATCAAGGAACAGAATAAAGTGGAATTGTTAGGTCATATGGAAGCTCAATTTCTAACTTGTTGAGGAATTCCACTTCTTGGAATATACCCTAGGGTTTCGAAAATACACAGCAGAAACACCATCTGCATGCCTATGTTTATTATAGCACTAATCACAATAGCTAGAATCTAGAAATAACCCCTTAAGTGCAGGAGAACAGAGGACTGGTTAAAGAAACTATGTACATCTACACAATGGAATGCTATGCAGTTATTAGGATGTATGGAGTCATGAAGCTTGCTTATAAATGGATGGGCCTGGAGAGAATGGTGATGAGTAAAATGAGTCAGAAAGACAATGATTTCATTCATCTTTGGAGTGTAAAAAACATAATATTGTTGATCCCTGTCCAAACTTTGGTACTACATAATGTTCTTTAAGCATACCACAATTAGACTCTGAGCAGAGCCAGGGGGTAAGCCCTGAGCATCTCAACTTGTGACTTTAAAACAAAAACACAAAAAATCCGAAAGAATTTAAAAATGTAAAATAGTGTTTGTTCTAATTCAAACGATTGCAATTTCTCATAAATGGTGCATGCATGACAGGTGCCTATATTTTTTTTAAAGATAGTTGACCTTCTCTTGATGAAGTATGTCAGAAGTTGTTTAATTTTAGAACATATTGAATTTGCCAAGGAAGAAATATATAGCTTGTGTGACAAACTGCTGTTTAACTCTGATGATTTCACAGTGATTTTCAAGTAATCTTGTCACAATATTGCATTAATTTGGAAGTATAATGTATGCTGGATGCTACGGACTGCATTGGAATCAGAGCAATGTGTTGCTAGTTAAGAAGATGTAGACACTTTTTAAAAAAAATTATTATACCACAGTGAGACATACAATTACAAAGGTTTTCATAATTGGTTCTTGGTAATACAGTATTCCAGCACCCATTCCTCCACCAGTGCCCCATTTCAACCACCAATGTACCCCACCCCTCCCGCCCACCCTCGGGCTGCCTCAATAGCAGGTAGCCCTTGTTCCCCTCTTTCTCTCTCTGTCTCTCTCTATCTCTCTGCATCTCTCTCCCTCTTCTTTTATACATTGTGGCTAGCCCTGCATATATTTAGAGCTAATGGATGTAGACACGTTTATATTGAGAGAATCTATGATCCAAATACCATCTTTAGTAACTCTACTAAACAATGTAATAACATGTTGCTGTAAATCACTACATTGAAATATATTATGAAATGCTCCTTTCACATTTCCCCCAAAGCATCATTTGTAACTGACTTAGCTAAGGAAAAAATATCAGTCAAATTTTATAAAAAATATAATTTTTTTCATTACTGTACATATTTTATATTTATTTAAGCTGCTTGAATTTTTCTGAAAATCTTTATGAATTTATTTTATAAATTTATTTTTACAATATTTATTATTGAATCTCTAGGTATATAATATTCATATGCTCAATACTTTTCAATTAAAATTTATATCTAAAATTTTAGAGAGATATAAATGCAATATGACTAATCTTGTTTTCAAATGTTAATAAACATAGTACTAAATGTTTCACTGTATCACTGTCTTCCCGTTCATCATCGATTTGCTCGAGCGGGCCCCAGTAACATCTCCGTATGTCCTGTCTCATGCTAGTAGAGCCCAAGGCATCTACTTGCTCCAGGAACATAAGAGCCTCAATCCATACCAGAATGAGGTCTATAATTGTTACTGGTATTTGGCATATATATCAAATACAACACGGGTAGCTTGCCAGGCTCTGCCATGCAGATAGCATATTCTTGTAGCCATCTCTAAGTACAGCATTTATTGATGAACCGCGCGCCGCTTGTGGCCGCGTGAGCCGGGTACTGATAGGCTGGTCTGCTGGGTGGAGGTCTGACGAGAGAGAAGTCCAGATGTGGAAAATGGAGGCCCTCATGGAGTGGGGGATCGTCTGGCTTGTTGCGAGGCTCTGCTGGGATGGTGGGCCAGGGCTAGAACCCACCATCCCTCCCGGGCGCCTGGTGAGCGGCTGGTCACGGGGAGAGCCAGTAGCAGCTCTGCCCCATGTCTGCGAGTCTCTGGACCGGCATACCTGAGCCAGATTTAAGAAAGACTGCTGCAGGGTGGAACTCGATGAGCCGGGCGCTGATAGGCTGGTCTGCTGGGTGGAGGTCTGACGAGAGAGAAGTCCAGATGTGGAAAATGGAGGCCCTCATGGAGTGGGGGGGTCGTCTGGCTTGTTGCGAGGCTCTGCTGGGGTGGTGGGCCAGGGCTAGAACCCACCATCCCTCCCGGGCGCCTCGTGAGCGGCTGGTCACGGGGAGAGCCAGTAGCAGCTCTGCTAAATGTTTATACACAACTATATGCAGATCATGATTATTGACTGATAAATAGAATTATCACAATATGAACTTGCTTGTTTTATACCATCATCTCTTAGTAGAATCTTTCTACCAATATCAAATATCTCTAATGTCCTTTCCTAGCTCTTACCAATGTTTTGTTTAAAATATAACTCTTATTTACTTTCTTGCCACCCTGGCTAAATTGAGACTATCTTTAAGATTATAGGAAGAATCATACTAGTTCGCCCTCATGCAGGCTAGCGTGACCCTTTCAGTACACAGAGACCGAGATACTCAGAATCACCCTGGTACAAATAATAAATAAGAAGGACCTTGTGGTCCATCTACATTACATGAAACCCATGAAATTAAGATGAGTTACTTTATATCATCCCCCTTTTTCTCTCCAGTGTTTTACATAAGATATAATCTCAGAGAAAGGGATTAGTCCTTGGCATAATCCTTTGTTTATGAGGCAGTTCATGAGGCAGTCGGGAGGCATGGCAGGTTCTAGCCCTGGCCCACCACCTTGGCAGAGCCTCACAACAAGCCAGACCACACCCCCCTCACTCCACGGGCGCCGCCATTTTTCACACTTGGACTTCCCTCTCGTCACAACTTCACCCAGCAGACCAGCCCATCACAGCCCTGCTCGCGCAGCCTCAAGTGGCCGCGCGGTTCATCAATAAATGCTTTATTTGGAGGTGTTTAAAAGAGTTTGCCTCCCACTTGGCAAGCCTGGCAAGCTTCTCGTGTTGTATTTGATATGCCAAATTCCAGTCACAATTATATTAGGACATTCCCATGACCTATCATAATGGTTTGAGGCTCTTTATGTTCCTGTAGCAAGCCGATGCCCCTGGCTCTACTGGCATGAGACAGGACATATGGAGATATTACTGGTGCCCGCTCTAGCAAATAGATGATCAACGGGAAGATTGTGAACGTAATCGTGATAATCCTTTGTTTATAACTTGGGCTCTTTTGTGGTCCAAGTTCTGACCAGAGCTAGAGTTCTTTCATTACATTGGATTGTGGTGGTAGAGTTTTTGTACTATTCAAAGCCTTTTTTGGAATGGTGCTGGACTCGTGAGGTTTCATCCATTCCCGAGTGGCCTCGGAGGTAGAAGAGAACTTCTGTCCTGATATGGTTGGGGACCCCAACCGCTCCCCAACACACATATCTTTTTTTTTCTGTGTCTGACTGCTTTAAATAGCACTGTTTGATACTGTTCTATCATGTTTTTAGGAATATAATCTTTTATATTCCTATTTTTGTTTAAATGATTGAGCTAATTGTGCTTTTCTGAGTCAAATGTAGTAAACATGATTTCTTAATTTACATTTCTAAAGCATTATAAATTTTCAACCTTGTTGACTTGAGCTGATCAAATTGTAAGGAATCTAAAGATCTTACTCTTTATCAAATATTACCATTTGATTCCTGGTATTTTGTTACTTTGTGATTTGCTGGCAAAACTGAGCTGTGATAAGATATTAGTCCAGTTTTGAATTTTTTGTAGTTCCTGATGGAGCTTGTGTCTTAGGCTCAAGCATACCTGGGCTTGAAATATGACCACCAACGGGGAACTCTTTGGCACCATTGCAGCAACATGGGAAGATACCATCATTGGCGACATTGATGAAGAATACAACCGACTGGTTCAGCACCTCCATGATTGTGCGAAGAATGCTGAGAGAGAAAGACACAAAACGGCGCTTATCTTCAGAAACTCTTGAGCTCATTCACCAACGTGACAAGGCACAAGCCTCAGGAGACCAAATGCCAACGTCGAAGCTTGCTAAACAGTGCAGAGAAGTGATAAAAGAAGACCTCAAAAACAGAAGAGCAGAAATACTGGAAGATGCAGCAGAAGCCAGGAGAAGCATTCGCACTGCCCGCCTGTCCTTCTCCAACTATAAGACCAAGATGACTGCCCTGAGATGCCCTGATGGATCTATCACATCTTCCAGAAAGGAAATGGAGAAGATTATCCAGAACTTCTACTCAAATCTCTTTGATAGCCACATCCACCTGCCCACATACCAAATTCCACAGGATGGATACGTCATTCCCAACATTCTCCCTTCTGAAATCCAACATGCCATCTTGTCAGTAAACAAGGGAACAGCACCAGGCCCAGACAAAGTCAGACCCGAACACCTGAAGAATTTGCCGTCGGTACTCATCAATACACTAGCCTGGCTCTTCACACGCTACCTGTCTGATTGCAAGGTGCCTTCCCAATGGAAAACCAGCAGGACAGTTCTACTGTTCAAGAAAGGAGACATTCAGAACATTGGCAAGTATCACCCCATTTGCCTGTTGTCCGTCATCTACAAGCTGTTTACATGAGTCATCCTGAACAGGATTAGCAGAACACTAGATGAAGGACAACCATGAGAGCAAGCAGGCTTCCGGAAATGATTCAGCACAATCGACCCCTATCCACACAGTAACCAAGCTCATCGAGGTTTGTAGGGAGTGCAAGATGCCGCTCTGTCTCACGTTCATTGATTTACAGAAAGCCTTTGATTCTGTGGAGATGGAAGCAGTCATCGAAGCCGTAGCCAAACAGGGTGTTCAAACCCAATACATCAAGATCCTTCGTGAGCTGTATTATGGACTCACCACCAGGATCTCACCATTCTACAAAGAAGTGATCATTAATGTGAAAAGAGGGGTTCGACAGGGTGATACCATTTCACCAAAACTCTTCAGCGCCACCCCCGAAAACATCATGCAACAGACATAGTTCTAATAACACCAAACATTAGCCAAGCGGCACAAATGCTGGCTGACTTCAACTGAGAATGTGGAAAGATAGGTCTACAGCTGAATCTAAAGAGAACCATGTTTATGAAGAATGAACTAGTTCCAGAGGCCCCATTCACTTTCAATGGAACAAACATCTCTGAATGCAGCAGTTATGTGTACCTAGGTTGAGAAATCAACATGATGAACAACCTCAAACCTGAGCTGCGCAGGAAGAAGAG
Source organism: Cryptotis parvus (assembly GCA_021461705.1). NCBI lineage: Eukaryota > Metazoa > Chordata > Mammalia > Eulipotyphla > Soricidae > Cryptotis > Cryptotis parvus. The sequence goes on from JAJIBD010023991.1 coordinate 97,025, forward strand.
AGCGGCATGGAATGCCTTCAAAGGCATTGAAGAAATAGCTAAAAAGGAAAAAGAACCTCCGGCTCCGGGCACATGTCTTTGACTCCACCATTCTCCCTGCATTAACATACGCCTCAGAGACCTGGGCCCTACGAAAGCAGGATGAGAATGCTGTTCTGGTCTCCCAGAGAGGAATCGAAAGAGCTATGCTTGGAATATCACGCCTCACTCAAGTGAGAGAAGGAATCCGGAGTTCTGACATCCGTCGCTATTACAGAGTCAGGGATGCTGTCTCGTTTGCCAAGGCATCGAAAATCAGATGGGCTGGACATGTAATGCGATTTGGAGACAACCACTGGACTAGAGCTGTTACCGGCCGGATCTCACGGGATGTCAAAAGATCAAGTGGCCGCCCACGTACAAGATGGTCAATCTTCCTTGTCAAGACCCTGAAGGAACGGTTTGAGGCTCTTCATATTTCTGAATCAACCAGATGCCATTGGGCTACATTGGCACTTGATAGGGTCCAATGGAAATGTTACTGGCACCCACTTGAGCAAATCTATGAAAAACTGGATTCAAGTGATCAAGTGATCAAGTGATGGAGCTTAGGGTACCATGTGTGCTGAAGATGAATCAGTCTGCATGTGTGAATGCTATTGAACACACCCTCCAGGCCTTGCTTTCTGCTTTTTCGCTTTTTAGTGATAAGAAATTTTAAGTTTTGCTTATTTTTGTTTGGGGACTATGCCCAGCAGTGTCCAGGGCTTATTCCTAGTTTGTGCTCAAGAATCTCTCCTGACAAGACAAATGGGGTGCGAGAGATGTAACCAAGCAAGTTCCCTGCCTGCTTTACTGTCGCCTCTGGCCACAAGATACTCGAAGATTTATTCATCTGTTTCCTACTTAGATGCACTTATGGGCCTTTAGTTTTTGCTATTTTCAATGAAGGAAATTTGTTTATATTGAAAAATAAATTGTTCCTTTTGTAACTTCAATATTATAACAATTTTAATATTTTAATTTAATTAATTGAATATTTTAATTTAAAAGTCTCCAATATATTCTCAATTCTGTCACGTTCCTGAGAACAGGAATATTGGTTTGTAGTAATGAGTCCTCACTGAATTCTCATGCATGGAAATAGATTGAATATATTTAAACACTTTCACTCATTTGAGTTTATATTAAATTATTATACTGTAAACATATCACTTCATTTATATATATAACAATTAATATATTTCTTATTTATTCAGAATAAAATGATAGTTTTGTCCATATGATTTAGAATTAGTAGAAAAAAATTTCATGCAACTCTGTTATGGATTACATATGTAAATAAAATGTTTTTAGTCTCAGTAGATAAATTATATTTTGTTAATATCACTGTGTCACTGGCTTCCAGTTCATCATCGATTTGTTCAAGCGGGCACCAGTAATATCACCATATAACCTGTCTCATGCAAGTAGAGCCCAAGTGTACCTGCTTGCTCCAGGAACATAGAGCCTCAAACCATTCCATTAGGTCATGGGAATGAGGTCTATAATTGTTACTGATATCTGGCATATCAAATACGACACAGGTAGCTTGACAGGCTCTGCCATGCGGGTAGCATACTCTTGTAGTCATCTCAAAATCCAGCGTTTATTGATGAACGGCGGAGCCGCAAGCAGCCGCCCAAGCTGGGCTGTGATAGGCTGGTCTGCTGGGTGGAGTTCTGACGAGTGGGAAGTCCAGATGTGGAAAATGGAGGCCCTCTTGGAGTTGGGGGTGGTCTGGCTTGTTGTGAGGCTCTGCTGGGGTGGCGGGCCAGGGCTAGAGCCTGCTATCCCTCCAGGGCGCCTCATGAGCGGCTGGGCACAGTGAGAGCCAGTAGCAGCTCTGCCCCATGTCTATCTCTTTATTTTGTTAATAAACTTCATCATATATAATATCAGTACATATTAATATACTGGGCATACCAATGACTAAATGTTTTCTTCTTTTAAAGTATTAGAAAAGTATTACATGTAAAGTTACACACATTTATACAAGTAGCATTTATAACAATTGTTTGTTTGCTTGTTTGTTGTTTTTTTTTAATTGAGTATCATGACACTCAAACACATGATCATTTAATCTTTGATAAAGGTGCAATGAGTCTAAAATGGAGTAAGGAAAGCTTCTTCAACAAGTGGTGTTGGGAAAACTGGGCAGCAACATGTAAAAAAATGAATTTGGACCTGTGTCTAACACCATGCACAAAAATCAGATCAAGATGGGTTAAAGATCTCAATATCAGACTTGAATCCATAAAGTACATTGAAGAAAACATAGGAAAAACCCTCCACGACATTGAAGCTAAAGGCATCTTCAAAGGTGAAACATCACTAACAAAGCAACTAGAAGAAAAGATAAACATATGGGACTACATGAAACTAAAAAGCTTCTGCACCTCAAAAGAAACAGTGACTAAGATACAAAAGCAGTCCACAGAATGGGAAAGAATATTCACCCAATACCCATCTGATAAGGGGTTAATATCCAGGATATATCAGGCACTGGTAGAACTTTACAAGAAGAAAACAAACAACCCCATCAAAAAATGGGGAGAAGAAATGAACAGAAACTTCAGCAAGGAAGAAATTCGAATGGCCAAAAAACATATGAAAAAATGCTCATCATCACTAATCATCAGAGAGATGCAAATCAAAACAACAATGAGATACCACTTTACACCACAGAGACTGGCACATATTCAAAAGAGCAAGAACAACAAGTGCTGGCGTGGATGTGGGGGAAAGGGGACACTCATCCATTGTTGGTGGGAATGCCGGCTGGTACAGCCTTTCTGGAAAACAATATGGACTTTCCTCCAAAGACTAGAACTTGAACTCCCATTTGACCCAGCTTGTTTGTTGTTTTAATGGTTGTTTGAAGCTGCCCCATGTACTACCTATGGCAGACAATGAGCCCAGTGAGACCTGCCTTAGTATTACTATTACTCACTTTGCATTCACAACATGTGTATTCTAACCATAAAAGACGTAATTAATTTTCCTGACTTCAAGGTATAGTTACTTATTAGCTGATATTTTAAATATTGGGGATTTTTACATATTAAGTATGTTGAGGTAGCATATATCACATAATGATTTAAAATATTTGAAGTGTGAGACATATAACATTATAACAATATATTGTGAGCATCTACAGATAATTGTGCTAGACACCTGGTCTACAAAAATAAATATAAGAAAGGGAACACACAGGATATACTAAGAAAGGGATATGATATCCAGAATAAATTTGAGGATAGGACATAGGTATCGAGAGTAAGGAGATTGTCTAGGAGCTGTGCACAGATGATGACTTACATCGTGGTAAAGCATAATGTGATGTAATTAGATTTAAGTTGGTATTTACAATACTTCTGTGCTTTTGATAAATTTTATTTTTCCTGATTTTATTGCTGTTTTGAACTTTTCTTTTTTTATGAATAAGATTATCTCAACCAAAATGGTTATCTATTTCTATTTCGAATGACTTCAAAATGCATTATTTTATAATACCCTGGAAATTGTTTGTGTTCTACAATGTAAAAAAGGTTTAATATTTAAAAGCTAAATTATTTTAAAGACTAAATTTCTTTAAATTTAACCTTCATTACTTTAAATGTAACCCTCATTATTACTTTAATTCAAGAATACAAAAATGTCAGTGTAATGTGTATTTTTGTTAGGTAAATGTAAAAATAAATAATGCTGAAATGCGGGTATCAGCATGGTACTTCGTCTAAAGGGCACTCTTTGAAGACACAGCCAGTGGCTCTAATGCCATCCCAGGGAAAAGTAAATAATAAAACAAGACAAACACCAACAATACTTATTTTTAGAAGGATTTGAGATTTTCATATTTATTTTAAGTAATAATTTCCTTTAAAAAATTTTCCCATATTCCCCTCCATACATGCCAATACGTGTTTTCTGTATATATGTGTAAGATCTATACTTTCTTATACATACTTAATGAAATGATACATCTGGTAATATTTATTTGACTAGGTACCCAGGGAATTCTTGTTGTAGAATTTATTCTTCTTAAAATAAAAGCATATATGTATAAATTTATGTTTAGTAAAATCTCTGTAAAATATATAGCCTGCAATATAATTAAGTTCATATATAAGCTTTCATGTTATTTTGACTTTCAGAAACATTCATTTTGATTTGATCAAACTTACTTGTATGAAATGTTGAGACCTAATAATAATAACATAATTTCCACAAAATGTGATATTGCACATGGATTCTTTTTTTCAAAGCAGGTATCTCTTAAAGGAAGTTGAATTAAAAGCTATAAGTAGACCCCTAAAGTTGTATACCATATTAGCATATAACCACATAAAATAACTCAACATTATGCAAAAAATGGATTCTTCTAAACTAGTCTGAGTATAAATGAGGAAAACCATCCAAAACATACATAGTAGTATACTCTGGTTTCTCTTCAGATCACATAAATCCTTTGCCTTTTTTACAAAACATACATAGTATAGTTTTGAAAATTTAGTTGTAGCATAATATAAAATTAATCATATTTTATAAACATTATTTTAGTTCATGTGACTCTATCAAACCATCTTAGACCCAAGTGGCTTAAGCGACAAATACTTGTTTCTTACATTTCTGAAAGCTGGAAAGCGAAAGACCAATACACATGCAGAGCTGGTATCTAATCAGAACCCACTTCCTGTTGCTCTGTTCTACAATTGACATTGGAACAATGAGCTTTTCATCTTTTCCTCATTTCATAAAGGCATCATCTCCACCTAGTCTCAGTCTTATTACCTATCAAGGACCTTATTTATTTGTTGTTGCTTTTCAGGGTCCCTAATAGATATTGGGGCTTGAGGATCCCCTGGCATGTTTAGATCAACAACCTTTCGCCTGACCAGTGGACAAAGGAACGGACCACAGGCTCCTTGGTAGTCCAAGGCTCTCCTAATATATTCAAGTCAAGTCTGCTCTTTAAGTCCTTCAAAAGGTTGGGGATAGGAAGATGCAAGAGCTGATGGATTTTGAGCCTAAAACAATGAGAAGGTATAAAAAGTCCCTCCATCCCCATCAATCTACCAGGGACCCTCCCTGCGCCCACCAGAAATAGAATCCTGCCCTGGGACTATAGAGCTGCCTGGTACAGAAGCATAATTCCAGCTAAAGGCATAATGTTTTCTCCTTTCCTTTCCTGGTACAACATTTACTTCTTAATAATATTTCTAGTCATTTTGTATAAACTCAGTAAGAGTTACAGACATTTGTAAATGGTGACTTTTTTCTAGGGACTTCACACTATATATTCCAACTAGTCTTCAGTCCAGGTTCATTAGGTTAATTTTATTCTAAATCCAACCAGTCCGCAATCAGAGTCTCTCAAATTATCATCTACCCAAGGGCTTAAGTTTGGTTTTTAAGTCCCTGAATCTTTGGAATGTGACTTAAATTTTAAGTTCTGTTATTTATATATATGAATAAAGCATAGCAACAATGGTGATCGTAAGTAATTGGCAGAATGTGAACAAATTAACCTAGGGCATTGCTTCACAATTATATCACTTAAGACACTTGTCTTCAAAAGACAAAATTGATATGTCTCAGAGAGATGACAGTATGTTCAGAGATCCATATGGGGTGCCAAGTTGGTACACATGACTTTTGAAGAGAAAACATATGCTCTAGCATAAAGAGTTATTCACTAGCTCAATGATCACATTTTAATGCACAGAATATTCCATTATAAAGTTATTTGTAATAACGTGTTGTAAAGGAAAGCTCATTCTTTTATTTTGCATCAATGATTGAATTCAGACATATGCTCATGAAGCTACTGTGCTCTGTACTCAGCCTCAACACAATCCCTTAGGATAAATGTATTTATATATGAATTTCTATGCAATTTGATTTTAGTTTAAATTCATTTTGTAACTATTAACCAGCATAGTTATAATCCATGCATAAAGATCAGGTCCTATCCCTGTGTAATTGTTCATTTCTTTTTGAGCTGTTCTAAATTGTTATAAGCATCATCCCCATGAATCTGTTCTTTTTCATTGCTTCCATACTTTAATGATTAAGTCTTCTAAGGAAAAATAGACAGTATTGATATATTTTAGTTATACTAGCTTAACTACATTGCTACTAATTTCTTTTGGTTTTGAAAATTTTATTTAAATTTTAATGCTATAATTTTAAATGACATCTGCCATTTGATAGTTAGAGGTAATTTCTTAAACATCAAGTATGTTCTATAACTCAGAATGCAATTATTAGAAAAACTTATAAACTAGTAGCACATGTTCTATAATTGCTTATCCTATAAACAAGTGGTATTTCACTATGTAATAATTCATCCTGTAAAATCAAAATTTGCTAGAATAATGTCACCAGACTGTGTCAAAGATAC